>JAQBSW010004464.1:0-69044 GCA_029291075.1 Eudiplozoon nipponicum | reverse complement strand
TGCGACTGACACTATATGTTGAACTTGACCACTGATTTGTGACGCAGTATGATCTGCTACACTGTATGTTAACGAAATTCGAATTCTAGATTGATATACCAAAATCACGTGTCATACTGTAAAACTTATTTCTTGAATACTTTAGATTTAGCAATTTATTTTTACCGACGTATGTGCAAGAATACTAGGAATTTTTCTGTCACGTACCCAACCTGATTAATGTACTTGTAGAGTAGAATAATACCACCGCATCATGATGAGACATGGTATAATTTTTTTTTATATCCGTCGATCCTTTTCTAAATGTATGGTAGAAACTTTCAGGTGACTTTTCTCAAATAAACTGTAAATTCTCATCATAGTAGTGGTCAATAGAAAAATTTGTCCTACATGGAAGTAAAAGTTTGCAAACCATAAACAAAAATAACATTTTAAATTCGAACATTATTTAAACGATGTGTCAAGCAATTCTTAACAATTATTCGAAAGATTTTTTATGTAACAATTATTTCATGAAAAACAATCAACGTTTCAATCTGAATGTGTTTTATTAATTACAAGAAAGAAGTTTATGAAGCAATTCGTCGTAATTGATTAAACTTTTTCGTATATACTTCCAAGTTAACAATAAATTTATTCAAAACCAAAGCCCGGACATCTTTTACTAACTATATATTTTCAGTATATATATTAAGTATTGTCTATTAATGAATATGTAATTCATGCAGTAGATTGGTTTCATTTTTTATTAGGAATGCTTTAAGTTATGTGCAGAATATTGTCGCAGACGGGGCTCGAAACAGTAAGAATTTCCTTCCGAGTTTGTCATTTGGAAAAATGGGTTACTTTTCCACACACACAGTACAATCCGTTGTTTGCGGAAAAGAATGGATAATAATTTATGTTGTCTCGATAAAGACGAAACCGGTCTACATGATGAATTGATACTGTTTGTGGCGGAGAAGTGATACATATGCAATTGTGTATTAGGTGATGCGCCCTTGTAAAATAATAGTTCAAATATGACCAGAAGGATAAACCAAAGACAGCATGAACGGAAAGTATAATCTCGTGCACAATCGTCTTTTGCTTGCTAGCGACTTATCAGCAGGAGTCGGAATTACGTCCTTTACCCACTATATATGTAGGTGAGGAATGTGGGAATACAGGACGGCACAATTACTTAATAAATCGCGTTTGCTATCTTATAAATTTTTTATTTCATACTGATAAAATACACTAAATTGGATCAGTGTTTATATCAAGCTTGAAAATAATTTTTGTCTGTATCCTTACAATCAGTGATAGTTTTTTTTAAATGTCTTCAATTCCTCAAAAACTTTCTCGGGGATTGCGATGTCTGTTCTATAATGGAAGATCGGGAGTGGTTAGATGGAAATTTACCGCAAACTTTAGGCTGCATAATCTCAGTTTGATGCAATGGTTACCTACAAGCATATTGTGTGTAGTCTGCGGCAGCGAGGTATTGTGTACAGAGTCATAGATTCCTAATCAAATGTGCTTCGTTTCGAGCCGCATTGGCGGTAAAATTTAGACCAGTATTTGGAATTTTTACAATACGACAAAAACCGGTTTATCGTTTTTATTCTCTCTTCCACATTATACAACGCCTAGTTTATAGCGACATCTGAATATACAATGAGAATTGTGTTTACATCGGGGTAGCTTTCTTGATTTAAACAACTGGTATCAGCTCCAGCGCAATAAATAATTTAAAGGAATATATCTTTCATAATATATCACGAACCCACGTAGCGTGGTGTCTGTTTTTTAAATGTGATTGATAAGAACATCAGGACTTAAGTTGTTCCTAACAGATGAAGTCTGAATGAAGGTGCAACCGAAATCCTCAGATGTTACATGAAAGAAAATTGGGTATGGCAGGTTGGATATTACCTAGATTCGAAAGTTTGTTTTTCATTATTCGAGTACCGTCAGTGGAAAAAGCAGTTTGCAATGAATTGAATCGTACTTGATATCTCGATCGTGCAATGTAGTTTATACTGACTCTCTCTCTCTCTCCTCTTTGCTCTCTCTCTCTCTTTGCTCTCTCTCTCTCTCTCTCTCTATATATATATATATATATATATATATATATATATATGTAAACACAATCCTTCTTTTATACTTCAATTAATTTTAACATCCCTATCCGGCATAGTGTCTGTTGCTTAATGAAAGGTAGGAGTGTTTAGTTAAAATATCATGTTTTAAGAGCTTCTAAATTGGTTCCAACTGCAGGAAAGGCTAAACAAAAACACAAAGGGATATATATCTCAAAAAGGTGTGTAGTATGCGGTACGGGTGGCTCAGTGATACAGCACTTGGACTCCTAATGATGAAAGTGGCCTACAGTATGAATTTCATTTTCCACTTTTTTGAATGTTTAGTTAATACGAAAAAATATGTAATCAAAGTCATTCCATATGACTTCAATTCACTATAACTACTACAAATGGCATGGTGCCTGTTATATAATGGGAGATAAGTGTAGGCTATTTAGAACTTCATGTCTTAGAGAAAACAATTCGACGAAACGCTTGTTAGAAATATTAATTGGTATATAAATGCAAATTTCGTATGGGATATAGCAAGTGTTGCACAATCATACAAACACTAGGCTGAGATGAAAATGCGTCCGGGTTTATGTCCTTCCGCAGCCAATACTTAACAGTACTTGATGTATTCCCAATGTGGACGATATCAGTCTACTTGATGATCTTGAATTTAAATACTATATATATATATATATATATATATATATATATATATATATATATATATATATATATATATATATGATTGCCTTTTTAGGGTCTCGAATCTAGTGTCTGATTTAAGAAATAATACTTGTCACAGTGACACTACTTTGACTAGTTTTATTATTGAGCAAGATTAATTGTTGATTATCTAATAATTATCGCTGCATTTTAATATTTTCACTTTGTTTATTGGAACTAACATGGTACTGTCTTTGAAAATGAATGAGACGGAAATCGTCATTTTGAAACTTATGTAAATGAACTAGTTGTCATGGCTATGCGTGAAAAGTCTCATTATGACATTGGAAATATTTAATATACCCATATCACTTTTAGCAGCTGAGCTTCTTAATATGTTATTATTATTCGATGTTCAAACGCGGAACTATTAAAGTATGCCCCATCACAAGAATACTCGCTCTTCTGTATTAATGCATCCATTACTGAACATTTTGATTCGTCTATTTACCATAAATTATTAAATTCGTCTCATTTTGACTTATAAAGTGCATGATTACTCCTTTTGTCTTTTTCATGGACATGTATCTTCGTCATCAATTTGAATATTATTCACGTTGGATTTATTGTCATTATATTTGCAACGAATCACGTGGCGTGTTACGTTTACCATATATTCTGAGCTTTTACTCGTTGAGATTACTTTACAAATGAAAACGACGTAGCAAAGATTAAAGTGAAAAACATGCGAAGAAAGGTTTGTTTGAATTGCTATCACGCAATTATCCCAGAGTAGACCTTTTTTAATGCGGCTTCTACCTATTTCGATTAAAAAAATAATGCCAACGAGGAACAATGCATGTATACACTCAACGAAAGACATGCAAAACGAACCGGTGATGGATTAGGATATACGCTATTACTAAAAAGAGTTGAGGTGTTGATGAAAGCATCTGTCGCATTATGTACGTACATCTTTCGATACAAACTAAGCAATGCGTAAAGTAGGAAAATGGAATTCTTTTAGTAGACCGTTTTCATCATCACCGGGAGCACAACGCGTACTGTTCAGCATTTGACGAGGACGGGACTCGAACCTTGACATGTCTGGTTTGGAATCTATATTTCTAAATTCCCAGCCACACCACCGCACGCTAAACACAATTTTCAGTTATAAACTAATTTCTGGGTTAGCCTCACCTCTATGTTTAGCTGATATCCCAGCTCTCTAGACCTAAAATTCAAACTAACCACCTCCAAAATGTAATGATAGACCAAGCATCATGCTACCTGGAGAAGTGGTATTGATATGAACTTCTATATAATCAACCGGACATTGGTTGCGTTGGCGTTCAGAATACTTATTTAGTGCGACGGAGTGGCCCTGTGGTTAGAGTTATAAAATACAAAGGAGGCGTGCTCAGGTAAGAACCGTGCGCGGAAAATTCTTGACGAGACGTGAAGAGTTTACATTAAGGACGAAACTGGTCTACTGGACGAATTGCCTTTTCTAAAATTAACAATGCTTATTTTATACTGAAAAATGTATGTATATAATGAAATTGGTGTTAACACCAAGATCGCATTCTTAATTTAAATAATCATTCGACGTAGTCTTAATGACATAGAAATGCAAACCTTAGTTTAAAATTTCATTAGTGACTTAAAGATAGAATTCAAGTAGGACGAGTTTAATGCATAAGCGTTTAAGAAAAAAAAATCACGCGCAACAGAACAGTATCGGAAATCTTTCGAGGGAAATCAAATTCTCAAAAAGAGGCATGTAGATGTACACCGACCTCTTCAGTCTAGTATAGCTGTACGTTTCGTAACACAGAACAATCGCCCAGGAGTTACTATTCTAACAACTTATACACAATATCATTCATTGATTGAGCGGGTGTTAATAACATTTCTTTAAATCAAATTGGCGAGCTTGATAAAAATACAGTGGTTTTCCTATTATTTGCAACAGGTTAAATAGAATGATATTATCGTGAATATCATGCGCGCAAACTTTATTTATATAATTGATGTCTCCTCCCACACAGACATTGATTGCTTAATTGTGCAAGGCAGACACTGTGAGTAACTCACCAATGCAACACCAAAACGAGGCATATAAAACAATCTCAATAAATGGTCAGTCAACTATATGGAAAACCATTTATACGCAGCGTGAAATTTAGGTTTTCGTGTAATTAACTTAATCAAAATATTTTGGTTAGACCTAACTATAATTATTCAAAAACAAATTTCATTTATTTTTTTTCACTGACTGCGTTTTTCTTCCTACAGAATAAATTATGATCTATTTCTGACAATATTTGACAGTTTCATATATATATATATATATATCATTATTATTATTATTATGTCCATTTCCTTTGAATAGAACACAGTAGAATGTTAGAAGAAAATACACTTTAATTACAAAGTGGATAATGTGTAATTATTTAGAGACTGCTAAATTTCATTTTACACTCTGTCATTTATATACATCCTGGTTTTCATTTTATTATGTGGGTGGCAACTAATTTGACACGGTATTGCTTCTATTTCGTGTTTAGGCTGATTGGTAAGTATATATGAGTATGTGTCTGTATGTGTCTCTTTCCATGTTGAGGTCTTTCTCGTTGTATTGCAAAGTGATGTCTGAGATCTGGTCATTCTTGTCTTGATGGATTGAAAGTTAACCAAGTTTTCGCGTGGTTGGCCGATACGTGTACGAATTACTTTTTCCCAGGTGTTGTCTACCGTTTCGCCTTGTTCATAAATTATGATCTGTCCACTTGGCAACAGCGCAGAGTGTGCGGATTGCTTTGTTGCATACTCATACTTATTTAGAAGGGCTGTGTAATGCGGGTGTCACAATGATGATTACCACGATTGGCGATCATTAGTTGCCGCTTTTTACTATCAGTTTTGCAAAGATCCGGTTGATTCAAATTCCCAAGTACGCATCAAACTCGTCATCGTGGTGACTAAAACATCATTCGTACTAACCACTGGAAGTGAAGTACGATCTAATATTCGGTGACTGACAACGTTTCCATATGTTATTTGCCACATTATCATCATGCCTCTAATTATATTTACACATTAAAATGCTCGCAATAGCAGATTTAAGCATTTGCATAAATCTGCTATTGTCAGCACTGCGCAGTGTATGTGTGATTAGAATCATGGTCACGATTCAGGAAGCTCCGAATCGAAACGTGGCCAGTCAACAAGGAGTAGATCGTACCTCCTTTCCAGTGGTTACTACGAACGATTTTGAAGTCTTCGAAGGACGAATCCGCACCCAATCACCATTATAAACAACCTCAATGCGTACTCCAAAAAAATGAGAATCATTCGGATTTTGCGAAAGTGATAGTGCAAAGCGACAATCAACGATCTTAAATCGTGGTAGTCATCGTCTATTTTATACTTTATGTAAGCTAGAGACTAGGCTATGATTGTTTAATTGCATAATTCATCATTTTTAAAACTACTTTCCAGGTGAAGTTATGTCATTACAATAATGAGTAATTGGCGGTGACCAGGTGGAACATCAGGATGGAAGAGATGACCTATCGTCTCCATTTGAACTAAAGGTTAATCAAATCATAAAATTAGCATAAACTGAACATAGTTTTTGGTGTGACTCAGGGGGAAGCAGTGTAGAAAATATCAGAATTTTAAACCAATATGCCCCAATTCGTTACCCGACCCTGGCAAAATTCTGGCTGAACTTGAATAGTACGGATTAAAGACAAACATAGTCTGATAGAAGAATTTCCTTTTCTCAGTTCCTATTAACAAAAATTAAATAATGGGATTGATGTTTAGTTGAAGCACTCAACCTTGATTTACATAAATAAGAATGGACGTTGTTTTGTCAATGTTACTGTATAACAGCCAACAAATTATTTCAAATATGACAAGAGGGACAGAACTGCCAGCCTTCTCGAAAGGTCCCATTTCATAGACACATGCGTTTCAGCTTACCGGCGCTTCATCAGTGCGCACCTGTAATACGCCCTAAACCCTGCATATCTTTGGTGAGAAAATGAGGGAGATTTGGACGATACAATCTCGTATATGAGTGTTTTGTGATGCAGAAACGTAGTTACTTTAATCAAGGTTGCGATCTGGATATAAACAGGTGACCCATTATGTACATGAATTTGTCAATATAAACTAAGAATTGTATAGTCTAGAAATGGCAATTCATCCAGTATACCGGACAGAGTTTTCCTCGGACATGGCATGAACCTGGGCATGTCTGCTTCTAGAATCTGGTGCACCAGAACCGAGCCATCCGACGGCAGGTAGTTAATTTCATATTAAGTCTTCGACAATGCAAATTAAAAGCTAAATCGCAAAATGAAACACATATCGCAGCAGCGACCTGTAGCAACACATTTTTTTAAATCCCGAAACTTTACAGGGTACCAAAACAAAAGATTCCAGAAAAATGATCTGGACTGCTTACCAACAAAATTGTATTCGAGGTAGGATATTCATCACCAAACTTGAGAATTACAACTAAAGCTGATCACATGTTTTTCAGGAACATCAATACACGTTGACTCGACATCAGTTATGCCATCT
This sequence comes from Eudiplozoon nipponicum, assembly GCA_029291075.1. Classification (NCBI taxonomy): domain Eukaryota; kingdom Metazoa; phylum Platyhelminthes; class Monogenea; order Mazocraeidea; family Diplozoidae; genus Eudiplozoon; species Eudiplozoon nipponicum. The sequence goes on along the minus strand of JAQBSW010004464.1, from coordinate 61,704 downwards.
TTTAGTGTCATTACATCATTCAAATGAATATATTACATTTATATATATTTCTTCGCGGGTACTTATATATATGCAATTGTTAATTTCGTATTTCGTACCTAGTGACAAATCTGTTCAAATAGGACAAAAATTATATTGAGAATATAATTCTTGTAAATTTCAGCTTTTACCTGTCCGGTTATTGTTTAGAGTTTTTAGTGAAATAAACTATTGTTAAAGTATATTTAACTAATTACACGGAAACAGGTTGCGCGTGTGGTGTTAACAATTATTATAATCAAGGTTTATATCTTAATATAACCATCTGTCTCATTACGTACAGAAATTTTTCAGTATAAATCAATGATCGTTAAGTTATATAATTGTTAATTTCAATACCACTTCCACATATAGTGGGGTGTCTGTTAAATAATAAAAGATTTGCGATGGTTGGTTTGATTTTTGGTCTAAATAGATGCCAATTGAGCTCCACCTAAAAGCAAAAAGACTAACCGGATTACATTAGCTAGTAAAAATCTGAAAATTGTCTTTAGTGTGTGGAAGTATGGCTTAGTGGTTAGGGCACTAGATTCCGAATCAGACGTGCCCAGCTTCAAACCCTGTGCGCGGCAAATTTTGGCCAGTACGTTATGAGTTCTTAAGAAGGACAAAAGCGGTCTACTGGATGAATTTTCTTCTCTACACTATACAATTCATGATTTATACTGAAAAATTTATGTACGTCATGGGTCAGGTGTTTATATCATGTAAATTTGTCTATTTCCCTTTTAGTGCTTATTTTTTCTTTAAATTATTTTCATCCTTTTCTTGTCTAATAATTAATTATTTTTACCTCATATCTTAAATGAGCGCTTTAGTTTTACTATTTCTGCAATTACCCGAAAATTATGTTTTGTCTTGCTCATACCCTTTCTATTGAGATCAATCTGATATTACTTAATTTCAAATATTAAGAATAAGATATTACGACTGACGTACGCAAAGATTAATTTAGAGTCTAATGATTGCAGTTTCCCTCAAATGTAAGTGCATGTGTATTATTTATATGTAACTGAAGAATTTTGAATAATATATGCATGCACATATAAACATTCGTGACATAAGGAACATCTAATTATATGACTTCAGATGTTATCAAACTTGTTTGGCCTAGGTACAACGTGAATGGGTCAAGTGAAATTTCAAACGTACATGATTCGTCCATTTTCTAATTCTTATCGCCTCCCATGGCAGGAGATATGATGTGAATTTCTGAATTATTTGGCTCCCCTCAACCAATAATGTGAGGACAATCTCAAGTACGTTATTTAACATAATGATTATCAATCAAATAGTCTAAGGCATGTAAGAGGTAAACTAATATTCCGCCAGTATAAATTCACTTTTATATAATGTTTGTTGCGGAGAGATAATATATATGCAAGTATGCATTAGGTGTTGCGAACCTAGTAACAAATTAGTTCAGTTGTGACCAGAAGGATAAACCAAAGACAGCACCCTGTCTTTGGTTTATGACGCGTCAATGCGTTGCGACTGGCGGTAGTTTTGCTATGTTGTACGCCGGTTTACGGATCTTGACTGGTTTGCATAGCTGTCGAATAACTGCAGGGCAATCAATTATTGTTTAATTGTACTGTCTATGTATGGGTGTCATTATTTTTGTATTAATCATTAATGCTTTACATCTTGTCATTAATCTACTGGCGGATTTATTTATGACGAGGCTTCCGCATGGTATATTGCTTGTACGTATCACAAAGGCCAGAAAATCGTGTGTTTCAGAGAGCTATATTCCAATTGCCTCACAGTCAACAGACTTGCGATCCAATTAGCAACAACCTGAAGTAGACACAGTTGCGCAAGCAGCATCTCTATTCCCGTTAACAGTGATAGCAAATGCACATCAATATAAGTGATCAACACGGAAATCTGCCCACACCGCAAATTTTGTAATGTGATAAAATATAACTCTAGAACCAGGCTATACGGATGAAAACCTACAGTAGAAATACATTCGTACAAGCAACAGAGAGTAAAACAAAGGCTTGTTCAAAACTCAATCCGCCAACACAAGACTGACCATATCTTAAGCAGTAATCGCGGATAAATTCAAAATGAAAGCGATAACACACCACATAACGTTACTCAGAAGAAGAAGACTAACTTGCGCAAAAAATTGCAGACATAACTAAGGGGGTTATTAATTATGACATACGTACAGTTAGGATTGGACGAGCGAAAATATTATCTAATCCAGAATAAGGGCCGTAATTGGTGTAAGTATTATTTACTATTAAAGGATATTCATTGGATTATGGTTCTTTTTCTCCTTATAAAAAATCCGGAAATCAGTAATAATATGTAATATGTATATATATATATATATATATACCTGCCTATATATATATATATATATATATATATATATATATATATATATATATAAGTAATGGTCAATGAAACAGCGAAGCAGAAACAAAATGATAACTAACAATTGGAAGAAAAATGCATTGATGACTAGTTCTGATGGCTTTAAGAATTTTTATAATTTCATGCACGTCTTTTACAGATGACGATTAATTAACTATTTATGTTCATTCCGACAACAATTGCTTTGAATTCTATTTTTCGGTAGAGTCTTTTGACTCTCTTTGATTTTTATCAGCATTTTGTGAGTACATAGCGTCTGTAAACAAGAAACAATTAATTTTTTCTTTCATTTTCGGAATATTTGAAAATAAATGGGGACTTAAAATGAATACTTGTCTCAAGCATTATGCTACGCATTCATAGACGTGCGCGAAATCATTGAGGTCCAACTTGAGATTTAGCTTATAGTACATGTCAGTATAAAGTAAGTATTTTTAATGTAGAAAAGAAATTTCATCCAGTCGAACCATTTCGTCCGTTTTGGGAACTCTTAGCACATTTACTACCCAAAATTTTGAATGGAGACTCAGTCTGAAGTTTTTCATCTCGGTTCGATAATGTGACTCTAATACAGACACCTTGCTGCCGGACGTTACTACTGATTTACTTTTTGGTTCGTCTTCCTCCAAATCAAATTTATATATAGTAACTATTTAGACCTAAAATTCAAACTACTCACACCAAATCTGTAATTCTAGAACATACACCACTGTAAGTTTAGATGAACGAATTTAGATCTGAAACAATCTATAGGTTTCAACTGAAAAATTAGCTAAATTACATTAGTTAGAGCATAAATGAAAATAGTGTTTAGCGTGCAGCAAAGTTGAAGAGTCGTTAAATCAACATACTCTGAAGCAGGTGTGCCTAGGTTCGAGCCCTGGTCGCGAAAAATTCTGGACACTAGGTGATGAGATTTCAATATGTACGAAGCCACTCTATTGGATGAATTATCATTTCTACATTTCCCAATTTTAATATAAACTGAGATTGTATGTATGTACACTGTATATATATATATATATATATATATATATATATATATATATATATATTATAATTGTATTTTTCTTAATAATTAGATATATATATATATATATATATATATATATATATATATATATATATATATATATATATAAGAAAGAGATTAATGTTTATATTAAGGTTGCAACCGTGATTTAAAAATTGTAAACACCACCCGCGCAACAAATCACTGTTTAACAATTTTCCTCGCATATGCCACGTTTTTTTTAAATTTTTAAATTGCGCAGTGTTATCGAAAATTCGTTTCAGGCCGAAATTGATTTTACCAGTGTGAAACATGTCAAATCATATGGCGAACTGTACTATAAACTTAACAGAATAAACGAAATATTCTGTCTCCTAATAGAAAGGATGTTACGAAGAATGAAATAGTATTAAAGTAAACAATTATCTCGGTAAATATGACTAGTACATGGATTTTATAAAATCTCATATAACATAAGCTCTTCTTAAATCGCCGGATCAGCAATAGACATAGCTCCATTATGTGCGGCACCGTCGGACAACACTATTGGTCCTTTCATTAGATCAAGATTTTATGCTTCACGTGAACACCAATCGCATTGTATTTCACCAGTCGCAAAGCGTAACTATACTCCAAGTCAGATACACGTACTGACGCGTTTCGACCCACCAGAATAATCATCAATCTATGATGGCAAACTGACTAGCGAGTGTCAAACGGCACTGCATATATAAGGGAAGGAAACTTAGAAATGCGGCACTCACATCTAGTGGTCTCGCATATGTTGTAATCGACTGGAAATATCGGCTGCACAAATGACTTTAATTTACCTATTCTATGTGACTGATTAAATGAAATGGAATTGATGTTTAAATCAAGTTCGCAACCTTTTTTAAAGAATTTATATTGCTTTCTTGTTCGCCCTATTTCTGTACTTGAACTCCATTCAAATAATGACGCAGTTTCTATTTGAATACCTATATCAAAATTAGAATTTAGTAAACTTAACCTGAGTTGGTAGGCGGTAGAACCTCTTTGCTTAGAGCAGTAGTTAAAAATTCAATCTGTATTGTACTACGTTTCATTAAATTTATATAAATTAGCCAAGCAAAGTAAGCCATTTTCAAACCAGTCATTTAATTGCGCATATCCGGCAGTGATTTTACTCGACATTTGGGTCAATACCGTGCGAGGTGTTTGTCATGTTATGTCACTTTTGGGGCATTGTTTAGAAGGAAATGTTGAAAACCAATTTTTGCTGTGATAAACAGTAGGATATGTAACAAATGTCTATTTAAGCAACAATTTGTTGCACGGATGGAGATATAATATATGATTAAAACATAGTTCGTCAATTTAAACAAAATACTATTTCACTTTCTTTATTTGACTCTTAACAGAGAAGAAATATCGGCATTCATACATAACACGATCATCATAATAACTAGGCTAAAAAACGTCTCACAGTGATTATTCTTGAATCAAAATACGACACTCCCCGCCACTTATAAAATATAATTTTGCTCCAATGAAAGGTTAGGTGTTTAATTTATTTTCATTCATGAGCATAATACTTTGCACGGCTCGTCACTTTTATATGAGCTTTTATTAATTAAAAATTACTTGATATCAAACCAATTAATGTATTGTGTGGAAAAGGATATTCATCCAGTAGACTAGTCTCGTCCGCATTGAGAACCCACCACGTACTGTCCACTATTGGCCGCGGACAGGGCTCGAACCCGAGCACGTCTGCTTCGGAATTACGCCAACTAATGAATTGGCCAAACTGACGTGTAACCACCTATTAAAGTAGGTCAGAAACCATTCATTTGTTTACTGCTTGAAAGATTCCTTTAAATTTGCGAAAGATAGACAAAATTTATTGCGCCATATAATTTCAAGTTGTATATATATATATATATATATATATATATATATATATATATATATATATATATATATATATATATATATATATATATATATATATATATATATATATATATATATATATATATATTTATATTTATATATATATATATATATACATATATATATATATATATATATATATATATACTAATGTCTATTTGAATAACGCTATTGAGTTTTTATGGCATTATGCCAGGAATATTCTTCTAATTTTAAACTAAACAAAACGCAGTTTGATTGGTTATTGTATTTAAGTTGGTCAGATAATCTGTTCATCTTTAATTTGCAACTATATTGACAAAATGTTGGTCTAGGATAGGTTTCGGCTGTGGCTCATTTCATGGTTGCTATTTTTATGTGCATGTCGTAATAAAAAATCTTTAATTTATGAAATACCGTCTTGAAACCGTTTCGCGATCGTCGTGTGCATACCAAAAATCTGCTTAAGATATTCAAATATTTTTTTCTAAATTTTAGATTTACAATTGAAAATGAAGAGGATGTTAGAACACCTTATCTTGATATGTCGTTCAAGCATAGAATTGATGGCACATTGCGCAGATACGCTTTCCATGAGACAACAGGGATTGCGCAATGTTTACACTCTAAATGCTGATACCCTTTGCAATGTCAAAAAAGCGTTTGTTAAGACGTTGGGTAAAAGGACATTGCGATTTCGGTCGCCAGATATTTACAGACTAAGTTGTAGAGTGTGCGTCCCCCCGCCCACCACTACATAATATGGATAATTATGAACCTAATGATAAAATAATACATTACGTTATAGTCAGTAATATTGATAAGAAACCGGTGTACCTACGTAAACTTACAAAACGTTGACGTGGATATAAAGCGCCTAATGGATAGACTGCGTTCCACTTTGGAGTTTATATATTTTGCAGCTGACTTAGTTTTGATAGCATCCACCATCACACGTCCTCGGCCTTGTGTGAAAGGCAAAATTTCACGGCAATTCGCATTCATAAATGGAATTTTGTTTGTTTTATATAATGAGTAGGCAGATGGAGTAGCATTTTAGTTGCACATATCGACATGACTAACCAGGTTTTGTCTTGTGAAAATTGGAACGTGCCAACTACACGTCTTTAAATATTAATTAAGGGTAGGTGTGTTAGTATGCTTCCTTATTTGAAAATGATTTCAACAGTTCGACGTAGGACAGAAATTTGCAATCAAAAATAGGATGTTCGTGTATTAGGACTACAGTCGGGCTTTCCATGCCCTTTGAAAAATTGCATTTAGTTACGCTTCTTTTTCATTAAATTGTTTGAACAAATATGTATTTTGTGTTCTTTTTTATGAGAAGAAACGTTTATATTTGAACAAAATAAATATATTGGTTGATTCTTTTAGGTAATTATTTAATAAAATGTACTGAAATCGACATAATGTTGTTTAAAAATTATTTTTCGAGTTCAAAATTGCTAGTAAGTGTTCTGTGTAATTCAAGATTAACAAAATCAAACTAACCTAAGTCACGCAAAGTAAATTTGTAAATGACTTAACCGGACCTAACCTAGCAAACACCCGGACAATTAAATACCGTATTAACTAGAATATTCAAAAGTATACGAAAATCAAACCAAAAATTGTGAAGGCAAGAGATAGACACAATTTAATTATAATAGACATCGCTATTGTGAAACAAGCTGGTCTTTAGTCAAATTTGTAACCTAAAATTAACTTCTAAATTTAATAAAATTGATATAAACTGGCATTGATGCGATAAATTGTGGATAATTCTTCATCGAGACCAATAAATATTGACACACCTACGTCGAGCGCCATCGGTCTCGTGCTTAATTATGAAGTCATAGAATCATTCTTCGGTATTGTGACCAACACAGGTGTATGTCCAGATGTTTTGTTCATTGGAGATATTTCGGATCAGTTTACCCATATCCTTCGTCGGTCCACTGTTAATTACAAGTCTAAAACCAAGCTAATGATACAATTTTGATGTTCCCTTTAATCATACCATTCGTACTTCGGACTAGCTTTCCATTACTTTACTTTTAATTAAGGTTGCGATCTTGATATAAATACCAGACCCATTATGTACATATATTTGTCAGTTTAAACTAAGCATTTCATATGCTTTCATTAGATAGATGCGTGCCACGTATGTGTGTATGCTCATAACCGATGAGTTCAAAGAACTATGTGAAACTTGATTGGCTGAAAATTAATTTGAAATTTGCTTTCGATCGATTGACGCTGGGTAACATCTATAAGTGTAGACGAACAAAATTACGTAATGCTACATTGTGAGTATTAAAACCTAGTCTATTGACTGTGAACAGTAAATTAGTATTAAGTCAATCTAGTTTCACGTTGTTGGTTATACGTAGAAGCAATGTAGATAAACACATACTGGACATGCATATTGATAGTGAAATACAATGAGGTTGGTGTTTACTTCAAGCTCGCAAACATGATTTAGAGAATTACTTGTGAAAGGTTAGTCAGAAGTATATATGATATGGCTAAAGAAATTGTCGACTTGCTTCATTAGCTTACTTCTAAGAATTGTGATTTACAGTGCACGATGAAGGATACCATTAATTTGAGCCGCACTATCTCCAACTAAATACACATTAGGTCATATTTGAGCCTAATTTCACAATAGGTGCGCAAACCTTAATACATTATTGCATATATATATATATATATATATATATATATATATATATATATATATATATATATTAGTTCTCCGCAACAAACAGCATCTAATTGTTATATATTTAATTAAATGATTTTATTATTACCGCGAAAAGCAATAACGGATATGGATCAAGTCCGGAGTGTATGAATGTACTGGAGAACAAGTATTCAGTAATACATGTAATTCTCAATCTTATTGAACTTTGGCAAACCTCGAAATCAATTTTGTTGGTTCCAGGTACTGACTCGGTTACAAAAGTGTTGGTATCATGTACTGCCTCATAAAACACAGTGTTGGTACCGTCTATCGGGTCGTATATATATATATATATATATATATATATATATATATATATATATATATATATATATATAGAAAATTGGATTTTATGTCGCATTGTCGTATAGGAAATTGTACCGTCCAATCATCCCACATTACTTAACTAAATATATAGTGGGTACAGAGCGTAAAACCGGCTCCTACTGATGAGTCGCCAGTAAGCACGAAACGAATGTGCAAATTAGATTATACTTTCTGCTCATATTGACTTTGGTTTATCACTCTGGTCATATTTGAAATAACATTTTTAATAGCTGCACAACACCTAATACATAAAATCAATAGGAGATTAGCCGGCGCTAATTACAACAGAAATTATCATCCAATTTTGCAATTTTTTCACTTTTAATAGAATTTTTTTAAATTTACGACATCTTGTTTCTGTGTAATCATATATGATACAGTAAATTATATAGATAAATATTAGCAAAACATTTAAAATTATATTCACACATGAAAATATTGAACAAATATAAATTAAGTTATTATTAGCCACATCTAACCGGAGTGAATAAAAATAGAGTAAATATTTTATTTCGTATTTAAGCGTATGATTCGTGAATTAGCGCAATTTTGTCGAAAATATGTTTCGTTAATGTATTATCTAAACAAATCTAGTGAAGATCAATAAAAACTAATTCAGATATTTATTTTATAGGAAACTTCGTTGACCACAGATTCAAAAGTTAAAGCTTGGCATGCTAACAAATATTCATAAGTTTTTTCAGTATTCGCTTGTTTATTTGGTGCCCGGCTCTCCACATACTTACGTGTTTCAACTCAAACGTACGCTAGTTAGTAGCATTCTGTTCCACCTGGTATGGAATGTAATCACAATTCACTAATATTATCTGTGAAAGTAGACCAATGTTCTATTATAAATGGACGCCGAACAGTGAACGTAATTATATTAATAAATTACAAGATGTCAGGAATTAACATTTAGCGATTTCGTAAGACGGCGAGCATTGCAACACTTTTTCTCATAAAGAATCATATGGATAAATTAATTAAATCAAGGAAGCGATCCTGATATAAACACCTGTCTCATTATGTCCACACATATGGCAATATAATCTAAGAATTGTAAAATGTAGATACAGCAATTCGTACAGTAGACCTGCTTCGTCTTTAATGGGAAGGCGTCACGCACTGTCCAAAATTTACCGCGGTCAGGGCTGAAACCTGGGCATATCTGCCTCGGAATCTGTAGCTATAACCACTTAGTCACCCTGCCGCACATTGTGCATAATTTTCAGCTAAATGCTAACTAATTTTTCTTGGATAGCCTTTCCTTTTATGATATATATATATATATATATATATATATATATATATATATATATATATATATTTCTAATTAAGGAAAAAATATATTTATATTTAAATTAACATGCAAATGTTCTCCATTTTATATTTTAATTCATAAAATTATGCAAACATGTTCAACATTGATATCATATGCCTGCTATATAAGCTCCAACTAAAGGAGAGGCTATCGAAGAAACCTTAGTTATTATATAACTGGAAATGTTGTTTAGCTTGCGAAGGGTGACTCGGTAGATAGAGCAACAGATTCCGAAGCAAACGTGTTCAGGTCCAAGTCCTGTTCTCGGCAAATTCCAGATAGTACGAGTTGAGATCCTAATACAGACGAAGACGGTCCACACTAGGCAATACTTACTTTATACTGGTTAAGGTATGTGCGAAAAGAAATGGTGTTTATATGACGATCGCAACCCTAATCTAATTAAATGTTATCACCGCCCACATAACCAATTTTCATTTAAATGTATTGCGTTTTCGCAGAATTTGGAATCATCGACTTTAATTGATTAATTGATTTGAATTTAAGACAAATTGCTACTCCTTCTGATGAGTATCCAGAAGGCGCTAAATGTGTGTGATACTGCTGAATTTGGTTTGTATCCTCATTATATATATGGACTAGATTGTTAATTGGTGTGCCACGCCTAATAAGTGAAATAGAAATATTGCCTTTTATCTCTAGCATTCATGACACTTCCATCAAATTAACAGCGAGCTTAAATTGAACGTTTGACCTTCATTCCTTTTTGCTTGACAATTTCCTTTAGTACAAAGGCAATCATTAGCTAATGAGTTCTCAGCGTTAACCGTTAGGTAACTGTTCATACAGGATTGAAATTTCTCTTAATTGGACTCGCATATGTGAAAGACTAGCCAAGCTGATGTTGCTTATTTCGCTTTATAGGTCGTCATAGATACCTAATTGACTTTTAATATTTCTTTCGTTAGAAACTCAAAATATTTATGCGATTTGCACTAATTAGAGCATAAGAAAATATTGAGTGAAATTAGAAAGAAGAATTTGACGCATTTCAAATTCCATTGATTGTGCGATTTGTGATAATACTTATTTAAATCATTATTGTGCGATAAATATAAGCACCAATCAAATTATTTATACATTTTGCAATTGAGTATCGGTTGATGCGCACCTATTTAAAAAAATTAGTTGAAATAAGACCAGAAGTATGATCAAAATTCTGTATGAACAGAACGTATAATCTCGTGCAAATTCGTATCGAGCTAACTGGCAACTCATAAAGTATGACTGGAATTACGCCCGCACCCCACTATATATTTTGGTGAGGACTGTGGGAAAATTGGACGGTATAATCCCCTATACGAATGTGTAGACATGCAGTAGTGAAGCTAACTTCATTTAAAGTATTCGACAAAACGACTTTAAAGCCTACTCACTAAATATTATATATATACCAAGCCTTTACAGTTCTATTTTTACACATTTTGCCATCCATACATATAGTGGTTAAATGGCGTAATACAGACCCTACTGATGAGTCGCCAGTAAGCACAAATTGATTGTGCCATGAGATAATACGTTCTGTTCATGTCTTTCATTTATCCTTCGGGTCATATTTGAACTAATGTGTTACTAGGGCGAAACACCTAATATACAATTGCATATATATTAGTTATCCGACAGAAACCAGTATTATAATCGCACATTTATTAAACAAACTAAACGTATTTAGAATTTAGCATATGCAATTCGTTCAGTAGACAGGCTTCGTCCACACGTATCGAACAGAAATTTTACCGCCAACAAATCAATCACTCTGTGTTTGACTTTTCGATATTGGGTTACGAAATTTAGAATCGTTTGAAAGAATTTTGCCAGATACCGCTTTCAAGATACTGAAATTTTGAAGTTTATATGTGCTACAAAATGCGACTGGATACAATTAACGTGGAATAGATTTTGTTATATATTGCTTCTGCAATGTAGGAACAAAATGCGTGAAAACGTAACGCTATTAAAGTTTGAACATTCATTGATTGTGCTGGTGTTGTTAATAGTTCCTCATTTCGCGTTTGCGAGTATGATAATAATACTTGTACACTTGTATATAACCCGTTACACAGCAACAGTTTTGGCTATTCCTTAAATAAAGTTTGCAAGCTTCAAGTAAACACCAATCCTATTGTATTTAACCAGTCGTCGAACAACATAACAAAAGTACCGCCAGCCGCAACGCACTGACGCGTTTCGACCTACCATGATCATCATCAGAGTACGACGGCAAACTGACTATCGAGTTTTGGCTATTGTGGGACTAGTTTAATCCAGCTGGATTGTACCTCACTCAAGTTTGTCTAAAAATCCATTATCCTGGCTATACATTAAATTTTATTTAAATTATGGAGAAGTAATAGTGGATTTGTTGTCGGGGATCAGAATCCTTTGAACTCGCAAATGCGTCAGTGCAATTTCTTATCGATGTCAGTTCTGCAACTAAAGAGGTTGCCTGCACCCAGATAGGAACCATCTAAAACAGAAATGCCTATTACTGAAAAAAATTCAATATGAAAAGTAATATGTATGTAGTTAAATCGCATGTAAAACCGTGAATATGTCATGTCAAGCGATGCCATTATAATTCAAGAGGTAGATGTTTTGGGCTATTTGTAGAATTTATCAATCAATCAAAGATTTTCTAATAATTTTTAAACTGATTTAATTTAGTGTTATTGGTCAATCACTTTCAGTACGGTCGGTGTTTGTACTCTTTCCCTGTGCATTGCAGAATACTTTCTAGGAATCTTTAATCTGTTCAAAATTGGTTTTATTACCCTACAGCCAATTATATCGATATGAGGCACAGCCCCGCTTATTATAGTTACGAAGAAATCAAAATCTCAACATGATTGAATACGAGGTAAAGTCAAATTCCTTTTTTTCATGTCGTTCATATGAAAAATAACAGATTTCTATCTCTCTAATATTCACCATGTATGTGTTCATTTTTGGGCCAAATTTTATACAAATAATCTATTCTATTAATTTATATTTACTAAATTGAATGCGCATTATAGCGACTTTATGCACACATGGTTTTATAAGACCAAAATGGAAAAATGGTCTTTCTATAGATTTACTAGGAATCTGATGGATAAAAAAAATAAGCATTAACTTATTGCGCAGGTAGTGATAGTAATTATTTAAATCCAGATTGTGGGCATAATATGATAACTAATCCCATTATAATAACAATATATATATATATATATATATATATATATATATATATATATAAATATATATATATATATATATAATGGAGTTGATACTTCCCTATCAAGGTTACAGGCCTAATTTAAACAAATAAAATTTATAGCAGGTAATTTGAGTTGAAAAGAATATTAAAGAAAATAGCGTTCAAAATTAAAAGTGTAGCAAACAAAGGCTCAGTGAAAATAATTGCAGAAAAATTCATAAATATGTTCTCGTTAACTTTTAACCTTAAACAAAAAGATTTCAAGTCAAGGAGACGAAGACTTGTCAAAAATCAATAACATACACCGGAAACCAATAAAACACAAACTGACAAGATATAGAATAACAGCAAAAATTAAGAGAAACACTCGGTTATGGTCAAAATGCTGTGGTTAATTTTGCGCAATTGTGGACCTGAAAATATGGCTATAATCGATATAGGCAAACGTTTACCCTGCCTACTAATCAATGTATACTTTAAATTAAAATTTAAAGCCTTCAATAGTTGTGCAAATACTAATCAAAGGGTTAGTCAAAATTTGGAGGGACTTTTATACCTCGAAATCAACTACAACTTGGATAAATACCATTCTACCTTTATTAATTATGGAGATATTTAAAAGAAACAAATATCACAGTTGAATTTCTAATATCTAGGAGTAAGATAACTGGTAATTCGTGAAGTTATATAATTAGGCTAGCTGAATTGATAAAAAACGGCCAGCCTGACCTGCTGTACTTTGGGACTATGGAGCAACCAGGAAGGAAGAATTTTAGCAAGTATTTAAAAAGAATAATAAGTGTGTTTGCTGCATAACACAGAGATTGTGGTTAAATTGTCCGTGTTTTTATAAATAACTTCCATAATATGTTTCATTTAACTAGGTTTGCAAAAAAATTGACCTAATTACAATAAATAATATAAATGGCTACTGCTGTATATCTGCAAACGCCACATATTTATCAGTGTCATAAAAATCGTTGAAAGTATGGCCAGACAGGCAATCTGACTGCCAAAATGTAGAAATGATGCCATCATTTCTGTTGTCGGCTATGTCAAAAACTTGACATTTCTTAAGGTGACTAGCAAACACATGCCTTCAGTCCATGACATTGAAGAAGAGTAGAAGCAATTTACGAAAATGTAAACCATTTGAAGAACAGTAAAGTCTGCATGCACAAAAGTAGTGCGCAGAGCGGAAATAGTGACAGGTTTGCGGACCAAGGCATCAGGAGTATTTCGTAATGTACGTTCCACCTCTAGATGCAATTCTATGGACATTGGGAAGCAAGGCATTAGAAGCCGGAACGCCATTGAACGAAAGCCAAAAATAAAGCCAATTTATCTTTGAAAATATATTTTATGGCTACTAGATAAATATTTAATTTAGAATTTTGATTGCGTAAACTTATCATATTAACGAATTAAAGTGCCACATAATATTGCACACACACGATTAATATTTATTAATAAATAAATTTATTCATAATGCCCTTTACATGCGTTAAAAATCAGTATATATATATATATATATATATATATATATATATATATATATTGAATTTAAGTTTTGATCAAATATTTGGAATTAAATATATGTTATCATTAAAGCGTACGTAAAGTTGGAAAACTCGGCATGATTAAGGCAAACCTACATGATGAATACTTTTGCTGCATTACGATATGTTTATTTTTTATACTCACAATATATATATATATATATATATATATATATATATATATATATAAGAACAAAAAAACGGACTCCATGGAATAACATTTATTAATAAATCTTATTTCTACCAGTATCTACAGCCATTGTTCTGGATTCGTTAGTATATTCGTTCATCCAATCTCACTGTACATTTGTTGCAACAATCTCTCTTCGTTAATTCTAGCCTTTGTTTTGTGCAATTTAGACCACTACTTTTGTGCAATTTAGACCACTCCTTCTGCATAACGTCATTTGGTGTGTCATCGCTTTCCTTTGTAATTGCGTCCGTAAGTGATGTATGTGTCGTATTTTGCGAAGCGTTAATGGCCATTTTAAAGGCATGTCAGTTATGTCTTTATTCAGTCAATTTAATTTCTTTTTGAATTATTTTCTGCACGTTTAAGCAGGGCTTGAGCTTATTAATTGCAATATTCAAAAGCGAAGCATTTTCTCTGTTTTTGCCTTGTGATCTAGTTTCGAGCCTCTTTTTTGATCTGCCGATGTACTGAGCGTTGCAGGTACATTGAAATTTGTATACAGACAAAGGTGTTGACGTCACAGAGAGGCTATCTTTTTCATTCGTGCGCATCAGTTTTGTTGTGTTGAACACCACTCTCACCTGTATTGATGGAAACTGTGCTTTTGTCGCTCGAATAACTTTTCGTTTGAAGATTTCCGCTGGAAGATCACCTCCAAAGGGAACACTAAGCGTTACTATCTGGGGAGTTTGATTTTCTTCCAAATTGGCCACGATTTTGTTGCGTTGCCTCAAGTTGTATTCGATGAACCAGGCCGGATATCCATTATTTCTCAACGCTTCGCGAAGCAAATTTAGCTCTACTTCAATGTTGCCCGGTGAACAAATCCTGCGTATTCGTGTGCCCAAATTCATTATTAGGTTTCTTTTGTACGCCCTTGGCACACTACTCATATAATGGACATATTGTCCAGTCCAGCTTGATTTCTTGTGAACTGACCTTGAGAGAGTACCTTCTTCATCTCTCGTTATTCCTACATCTAGGAAGGATAAATATCCGTCTTTTTCTTCTTCTATTGTAAACTGGATTGCCTGGTCTACCTTGTTTATGTGATGTAGCAGTGAATTTGTATCTTCATCCTGTTCAACGACCATGAAAGTATCGTCAACGTAGCGCACGTAAAAATGAGCTCCATTGATAAATGGTTTTAAACCAGTTGTTTCTAAATGGTGCATGTATATGTCTGCCAATACTGGTCCAAGAGGACTACCCATACCTATGCCGTCAATTTGTCTGTAGAAGACTCCTTGGAATACAATTTTACGTTGGATGTATAATAGAACCGGTTCTGTTCTCATGTCGTCCACTTCTATCAGTGTTTCTGCTCCTGATGATCGTATATATTCACATAGGATATTTATAGTTTTATTTACTGGAATGCTAGTAAAGAGTGACTTTATATCGAGGGACACCATTTTCCTCTCTTTCAAATTTAGGTCGCGAATTTTTTCTACGAATTGAAAGCTATCCTGTACAACGTGGTCTATTCTTCCTTTCATGATAGGCTTTATAATCCGGCATAATAGTCTGGCTGCCTTGTGCTGTGGGGAATTTATCATAGATAAAATGGGCCTGAAAGGCGGAAGTCTTTCATTGTTGGTCATTTTGTGAACCTTGGGCAACCCATATAATATCGGTTGCGTTGAACCTACGGGCTTGGCATGTTTGCATTCTGTAATAAAAGCATTTTTGTGCTCTATGTCGATTTCTTGTTTAGCCTCGACCTTCGAAATAATTCGGTTTAGAATCTTCGTTATGGAATTTTCTAATTTTGCTTCTTTGAAGATGCCACAAAACACAAATCAAATGAAAAATACGACATCTCGCTCTTTAAATCGGACCTCCGAAGTGCGTATGGCGGACCTCCGAAGTGCGTATGGCCAATATATGCGCACATTCAAAGGCAATAAACTGGTCACCAAAAGGCATCTAGAAGAACTGAATGAGCTACAACGAAACAAACAAGTCAGACTCATGAAGCCAGACAAAGGGACAGGCGTAGTGTTAATGAACAATACGGACTATAGTCAGGCGATGTTACAAATTCTGAATGACAAATCAAAATTTAAACGCGAAGAGGTACAACGCGACACTACGGCAAAATTAGAAAATTCCATAACGAAGATTCTAAACCGAATTATTTCGAAGGTCGAGGCTAAACAAGAAATCGACATAGAGCACAAAAATGCTTTTATTACAGAATGCAAACATGCCAAGCCCGTAGGTTCAACGCAACCGATATTATATGGGTTGCCCAAGGTTCACAAAATGACCAACAATGAAGGACTTCCGCCTTTCAGGCCCATTTTATCTATGATAAATTCCCCACAGCACAAGGCAGCCAGACTATTATGCCGGATTATAAAGCCTATCATGAAAGGAAGAATAGACCACGTTGTACAGGATAGCTTTCAATTCGTAGAAAAAATTCGCGACCTAAATTTGAAAGAGAGGAAAATGGTGTCCCTCGATATAAAGTCACTCTTTACTAGCATTCCAGTAAATAAAACTATAAATATCCTATGTGAATATATACGATCATCAGGAGCGGAAACACTGATAGAAGTGGACGACATGAGAGAACTACTTCTATTATGCACATCCAACGTACAATTCGTATTCCAAGGAGTCTTCTACAGACAAATTGACGGCATAGGTATGGGTAGTCCTCTTGGACCAGTATTGGCAGACATATACATGCACCATTTAGAAACAACTGGTTTAAAACCATTTATCAATGGAGCTCATTTTTACGTGCGCTACGTTGACGATACTTTCATGGTCGTTGAAAAGGATGAAGATACAAATTCACTACTACATCACATAAACAAGGTAGACCAGGCAATCAAGTTTACAATAGAAGAAGAAAAAGACGGATATTTATCCTTCCTAGATGTAGGAATAACGAGAGGTGAAGAAGGTACTCTCTCAAGGTCAGTTCACAAGAAATCAAGCTGGACTGGACAATATGTCCATTATATGAGTAGTGTGCCAAGGGCGTACAAAAGAAACCTAATAATGAATTTGGGCACACGAATACGCAGGATTTGTTCACCGGACAACATTGAAGTAGAGCTAAATTTGCTTCGCGAAGCGTTGAGAAATAATGGCTATCCGGACTGGTTCATTGAATACAACTTGAGGCAACGCAACAAAATCGTGGCCAATTTGGAAGAAAATCAAACTCCCCAGATAGTAACGCTTAGTGTTCCCTTTGGAGGTGATCTTCCAGCGGAAATCTTCAAACGAAAAGTAATTCGAGCGACAAAAGCACAGTTTCCATCAATACAGGTGAGAGTGGTGTTCAACACAACAAAACTGATGCGCACGAATGAAAAAGATAGCCTCTCTGTGACGTCAACACCTTTGTCTGTATACAAATTTCAATGTACCTGCAACGCTCAGTACATCGGCAGATCAAAAAAGAGGCTCGAAACTAGAATAAATCAGCATCTCCCTCAAAAACTATTAAAGAGGGGTGCAGCTCCTGCACAAAAATCAGCAATTTGCGAACATGTACTACTCACAGGTCATGCTGTTAGTAGTAACAATTTTTCAGTTCTCTACAAGGCAAAAACAGAGAAAATGCTTCTGGCTTTTGAAGCTATTGCAATTAATAAGCTGAAGCCCTGCTTAAACGTGCAGAAAATAATTCAAAAAGAAATTAAATTGGACTGGAACAAAGACATAACTGACATGCCTTTAAAAATAGCCAACGCTTCGCAAAATACGACACATACATCAATTACGGACGCAATTACAATGAAAGCGATGACACACCAAATGACGTTACGCAAAAGGAGTGGTCTAAATTGCACAAAAGTAGTGGTCTAAATTGCGCAAAACAAAGGCTAGCATAACGAAGAGGAGATTGGTTACAACAAATGTACAGTGGGATTGGATGAACGAATATACTAACGAATCCAGAACAATGGCTGTAGATACTGGTAGAAATAAGATTTATTAATAAATGTTATTCCATGGAGTACGTTGTTTTGTTCTTACATTTTAAAAAAATGTGATGAAATTAGAAACTATCAATAAATAAATAAATATATATATATATATATATATATATATATATATATATATAAAGTGCACAGAAAGTCTATTAATTTGTATACGGAAGCGAAGGCACTATGAAATATGTCAATTATGAAATTTAGGAGATAGAATAAACATTTTCTAAATAGAAGCTTAAAGTATTTTTGGACTACCATTGGATATGCATACCAATTATAACACTTTAATAAATCATACGATTAATGAAATTGAAATTTAATGTATTTATAACTAAAATCCTCGTTGTGATAATTTAACATATACTAACGTATGATTTAGTCATAACTAGCGTAGTAAAATATTAATGTGTATGGACGTTGATTGATTCAACCAATTCGAAGGCTTCTAGACCACATGTACTTACCGCTGGAAATCAATGTCGGTATAATCTTCGTTATCTTGATCGAACTTCATTTCCAGTGGTGTGTAGAAATGGCGGGGAAGCCTTTGGGGTGATAGGACGAAACATCATTCTACCACCATGAAACCAAACTCAGCCCGTTCATGATAATGCGGTTCATTCGTGCACGGACGCATGAAAGAAACACGTGGATAGGTTAAATAGAATGATCTCACAGTGCAACCAAAAACAACAACTCTCATACGGTTAAGAAACACTCTCTCTATGTTCACATATTTCTATCTTGTTTTGCTTTCCAATTTAAATAGTTTACCATTTAAATGTTACCGTGAGCACGGGCATTGCTCTTCTCTTGCAATAAACTCGTATACATCCTAATGTTGGAACAAATTTATGAGAGTACATTGAGCCGGATACATAGACGTGCAGGGGCGTACACATTCTGTTCACTTTCGATTTTGGCGCATCTATTTGCCCTTAAATGTATAGATTCGCTATTGAGGTACGCAATCACTAATGCGTTAATAAATGTCTGGGAGTTATACACATCACTGTAGATATAAAAAATAGAACTATGCTAAAAAAACGTAGCTACTGAATTATTATAATCAAGAATACGATTTGACATAAGCACCTAACGCATTAACTACCTACACATGTCAGTAGAAATTAGGAATTGTATAGTGTAGAAAAGTTAGTTCACCCATTAGACAGGTTTAGCCCTTATTGGGAACTCATCACGTACCGGACAGGGCTCGAACCGGGACACGTTCGCTTCTGAATGTGATGCTCTAACCACTGAGCCACCCTGCCGCGCTCACTGGTTAGAGCACAAGTCCAAACGAACGTGCCCAGGTTCGCGCCCTGTCCACAACTGAATATGTCCAGTAAGTGATGAGTTCCCAATTAGGGCGAAACCGATCTACTAGATGAATTGCCTTTTCTACGCCATACATTTGCTAGTTTATAATGACAAAGATAAGTCCAATAATAATGGTTGAGTTATCCATATCAAAGATACAGTATCTGCAATGTAATAATTATGTGTACACGAAATCTACCTTGATTAAAATTAGCAAACGCCTGAGAATTCGCGAGGCCCCGCTGCCGACGACCACTTGAATCAGCCGAGTTATATTCCGTAATAAAATCCTTCCTTCCAGTTTTACCGCGAGCAAAGCCTCGAACAAAAGACTGGCACCAATTGACAAGAAGGACAGGCGCCTGATTCAGACTCGCTCTCATCTGTAGATAGACGATGTAAAGGCCGGCTGGAGGTTTTTGCAGTCCAAATGACGAGTATTCTAGAATTTCATGCAGTCTCGACAGCAATTCCGCCTCAGGACTCGAACTTACCAATGGATGTGGAATAGGCCTACCTGAATGCTGCATAGCATTAAATGAATTTCGTTCAGCTAATCGTCGAAAACGTTTCCGTGGCAGTCGGTCTGAAAGTGCACTATGAAATGGACTGTAATTCTTCATTTTTTCATTCGAGATCAAATCCAATTTGGTAGGCGAAACACCAGATATTAGTCTCCTCGTTTCAATTATACCGACCAGAGGATGACTTTCCATAGACTTGCATCGATTGCGCCGCAGCAATTTACGAACTGAGCCCCAACGCAAACCGTTGCTCAGATTGACCTCATCTGGACGGCTCAAGCATCGTGCTAAAACTAGTATCAGGGCACCAGAGCTAGTTGGAATTGAGCAGAAGACATCATCAATATCCGGTGTGAAATAATCTTTGTCCACCTTTGCAATATTTGTTGTTGTTGTTTTGTTGTTATGAATTTGTGCCTCACTATCAGCAATTCTAGCCAGGTCGATAACAGGGTTTTTGTTTTGACCCGGATTGGAAGATTCTGGAGAATTTCCCTGTCCAATATCACGTCGTTTAGAGTGAGCTAAAATTATTGGCAGCTTAGCTGAATCTGCTGCCGTGTTTAATAATTGGTCAATGCAACTTCCGTGTGCTGCTGATGGATAGGACAACTGCAAAATTTCCGCTGGAAGCTTACTCAATAAAGACATCTTTAATTTTAACTATCTGGAACGTCATTAATTTGAAATTTTGACTTTCTTACATATTTGGTCTCATGACCCATTTTAGTGAAAAATTTCTGAATAAGGGAGTAAGTTAACTACTGTCAGTCGTTTAACAATCATAAACTCCATAGCATCAGGCACAGGTGATAAAAACAACAACAATAATACTGGAAATAATAATAATGACAATGAGAATAATAATAATAGTAATAATAATAATAATAATAATAATAATAATAATAATAATAATAATAATAATAATAATAATAATAATAATAATAATAATAATATGTATAATAATAATAATAATAATAATAAAAGTAAAATAATAATATTCATAATAGTTAGAACAATAATAATAATACAAATAATTGAGTGTCATATAATTTTTGAAATTTTGTTGCGGTGTGTACAAGTTTAATTGGTTCAATGCCGCGTTTTGCGTACGCGGGTAATAGTTGTACACGGGCAGTTACACAAAGATCTGATTCATCACACTTTCCGATTTTGTTTTGTCTTTGATCGGGTTGAATTCTTCTTTTTCAACTGAAAATGCGGTTCTATCACATCTTTGTTTACTGGCGACGTTTCGGTGCCTACTTTCCAGCACCATCCTCAGGCAACACAACACTGATCACAATAGCAGATTTAAGCAAATGTGGTAACCTCGTTCCAAAACCATTCTATTTATATATAATTGACTCAACACTATTTTTAATTATAGAATTTGTCGCAGTAACTAAACTCAATATATAACTATTTATAATTAGCAGACCAATCATTACCTCACCTATCTCAAATTCCCGGTATACGTAATCTCATCTCGTATGCAGAATATTGTAAGGGAGAGAGACAGTATCGAACCTTTTGTTATTTGTTATAACTGTATTGCTACTATGCCACGGTAATCAAAATTCAAAATGATAAAAAACTAAAACCTTGAATGTCATAAATTGTATTTTATTTAAAGCCGGGACCTCTAATGTATACAATGGTGTATGAGGTATTGCGCACATAGCAACAAATTAGTTCAAATATGGAGCAGCAAGTTTCGTAGAGGGATGGAGAGTGAATGTCATACCGACGCTTAGGTGAAAGATTAAAGAGAGAAAGAGAGAGATAGTATGGACAACTAACGTTTTTCAAAAAACTAATCGTAATCACAATGCGAAGTTAATCAACTCATAGAAATAATTGCATAAGACTATTTGCTCATATGACTAAAATAATTCATTATATCTATATACATATATATCTAAATATAATATCGTAACACCTTTATATATATATATATATATATATATATATATAGAGAGAGAGAGAGAGAGAGAGAGAGAAAAAGGACCATTGATAATTATTAAATATGAATAATTTCTATTCTTATGATATATTTATTTATTACGTTAGTCACACCTTATATCAATATATAAAATACATGTCAATATGTATAAAAACATATATATGAATATAAGCAACAGTGTGGGACCAACATCTCTAATCCTATATATATGTACATTAGTAATAAATATTTATTAGGTTATGCACATCTTATATTAATATATAAAATACAAATCAATATGTATAAAAAACATATATATATATATATATATAAATATATATATATATATATATATATATATATATATATACGTTTGCATATTTCTAATAAATTATTATTTTTCTCTTTTCTTACTGTTTTTTTTAATTTTTTTTTATTTACCAATTAATCAAATTGTATATTTATTTATTCACACCTTATATAAATATATAAAATACATATAAATATGTATAAAAACATATATATAAATATAAGCAACAGTGTGAGTCATATATATATATATATATATATATATATATTATGTGTATAGAATAAACCTATCAATCTACCCATAGGCCTATCTATATATCCGTCTATCTATCACATTTTGGTTTCCTCTTAAAAGAGTTCCCGGCTTTAAATAAAATACAGTATATGATAGTCAAGGTTTTAGTTTTATCATTTTTGAATTTTGATTACCGTGACATAGTAGCAATACAGTTATAACAAATAACAAAAGGTTCGATACTGTCTCTCTCCCCTACAATATTCTGCATACGAGATGAGATTACGTATACCGGGAATTTGAGATAGGTGAGGTAACGATTGGTCTGCTAATTATAAATAGTTATATATTGAGTTTAGTTACTGAGACAAATTCTATGATTAAAAATAGTATTGAGTCAATTATATATAAATAGAATGGTTTTGGAACGAGGTTACCACATTTGCTTAAATCTGCTATTGTGATCAGTGTTGTGTTGCCTGAGGATGGTGCTGGAAAGTAGGCACCGAAACGTCGCCAGTAAACAAAGATGTGATAGAACCGCATTTTCAGTTGAAAAAAGAAGAATTCAACCCGATCAAAGACAAAACAAAATCGGAAAGTGTGATGAATCAGATCTTTGTGTAACTGCCCGTGTACAACTATTACCAGCGTACGCAAAACGCGGCATTGAACCAATTGAGTGTCATTTTTGAAAGTAACATTTGTGGCAGTAGTATTAGTAATATCGCTATCAGCAGCGCTGAAAATATTAGTAGTATAGGTATTATAACAATAAGAAGAGGAAGAAGGACGAGGTCAAAGATTGCGAGAATGTGTCAGAGTAATGAAAATAGGAAAATAAAATAAAGTAGTAGAGGTAGTATTAGTCTTAGTAGTAGTTTAAGTGTTATTAGTTGCAGATAGACGATTAGTATAAGTAGTATTATCACTAGTATTGAAAGTAGTATTAGAAATAATAGCACAGCAAAAGAATTAGTAGTAGGAGAATGAGGTGTAGCATTAGTAGTTGCAGTAATATTAGTAGTCGTAGTAGTAGCAGTAGTAGTATTAGTACTAGTAGTTGTATTTGTTATAATTGAATTAGTATTATTGGTTTTAGCAGTAATAGTTGTTCTTGTTTTAGTAGTTTAAATATTTATTATAGTAGTAGTATTTGAAGTAGTAGTAGCAGTAGTATTATTATTAGGAATATTATCATTATTTGTAATAATAGTAGAAGTAGTAGTAGTAGTAGTAGTAGTAGGAGTAGTAGTAGTATTAGTAGTTGTTTTAATAGTAAGGATGGTTGTTATATTATTGGTAGATGTAGTAGCTGGGGTAATGTTAGCAGTATTATAAGTATTTGTAGTAGACGCAATATTAGTATTAGTAATGCTAACAGTAGTATTATTAGTAGTAATAGTAGCAGTTGTAGTAGAAGTAGATGTAGTAATAGTAGTATTAGTAGTAGTAGTAGTAGTAGTAGTAGTAGTAGTAGTAGTAGTAGTAGTAGTAGTAGTAGTAAGATTAGTAGTAGTAGTAGTAGTAGTAGTAGTAGTAGTAGTAGTAGTAGTAGTAGTAGTAGAAGTAATGGAATTATTAACAGAAGAGGAATAAGAAGAAAAATAGGAATGGGAAAAGGTAAGATAGAAGGGAGAAACTAGAGGATGTGGTGCAGGTATAGTAGGAGTGTGATTAATATGCATATTCCGACGATTATGAATGTTACGAGTAGTAAGCATAGTTTGAGAATTTTTATTAATATTGGTATTAGTAGCAGTAGCACTGAAAGTAGTAGTATTAGCGATTGGCGCATTGCTTTTGGTTGTAGCAAAAAATTAATTAGTCTTTATGGAAGAAATAAAATTACTAGTATAATTAGTGGCAGCGTTGCACAGTATTGAAATTCTTTGGCGTAGTACTAGATATTCATTTGGAAGAAAAACCCAAATTATCACGTACAAGAAGTCGTAGGTCAATGAATTTATTTTACGCTGTGATTTCGGTTAAACATTGTGTACATGCCTCATAACAAGAAATAGACGTTGCTTTCTCCATGATGGTTTACGAATTTGGGGTAAACAATCATTGATTACGCGAATGGAGATAACTTTTATAACATCCAGTTTGCTTGCTTGAAATAAGCACCAATCCTCTTTTATTTGATCAATCGTGAAATGTACTTCCGCAACGCTGTGCAACTGGTTAATTACGGTGGGATGTGCGTTTATTTTAACCTCGTAATCTTTATTTAAATAATTGGTTTATGTTTTCGATCATTTTTTTTCAAATTTCCAAATTTTCCTCAGTACACATTTTATTAATTACACAAAACACAGCGAAAATGTTACGATTGTGACTACATACGGGGTCTACAGTGGAACCTTATGCCAAGTACAATATAAGCACGATTTTAATGTGCAAATTTGCATTAAATTGATTCTAATTATTGTTTGCGCTTTGCTGTACATTCCAGTTATTTTATGCTCTTCCAACTATTATGGCTGACTAGGAAATAATTTCGCCTCAATGCCGGTAAGGGATACTATATGTTCAGTTTTTCACAGCGGTTGTAAACCATAGGTGGGATTTTTATTTATTTAAGAGCTATTAAAGTTATATTTCCGCTTGTAATTTTACCTTCGTGTAACTATGATGACTGATAAAAGTTAAAACGTGTAGGTCTGTGTAGTGGATGACTGACTTTATTTAAATCTTCATTTTCTCGCTGGTTATTTGAGAGCAACTGCTGTGCAAATGAAGTTCTGCTTCAGTCACATACCCAAAATGCCATCTGAGTCTTCTCATAAATATTCCCGTTGACAAATAAAATGTCATATTACATGCGTAAAATAATCTTTACTACAGGAACTTTAGATACTAAAAAAACCAAAACGTGCGTTTAAACAGAACACATGCTAAAATGATAATTTTGATTGATAAAAACAAAGCTACCTTAATTTTTAAACGCTTAATTACTATGCGAAAATTTTAAACTGCTCCATAACATACATGCTACGCTATTTCTGATAAGTTTCCTTATTATACACAAATGCTATTACGTCATCTGTTTCTAAGAAGATATTTCGATAGTTCTTTGTCAACGATTCACGTGCAAAATTTCCAATCAATAAAATAAATAAAGAGTTTTTTGCACGGCTTCGTTTATAATTACTGGCAGAACTCATAGATGATTTTCCAATAAATAATTGTGGCAGTAAATGTAATTGACTTTAAATATGTATGCGTATTTTGCGTTGACTTAAAAGATTTTAAAGCCAGAATAATCCACGTCGATCACATTGACGAATTCAATTATAGAATAAGTTTTTCACCAAATAATAAGCATCACCTAAAAAAATTAGTAACAAAGCGATAAAAATTTCAAATCAACCTACTTAGATGATGCGCCAACCTTTCTGAGACTGTCGTGTTTGGATAAACGTACTCCAGATACGCCAGAAGACAAAGGATGATTATTATTAGTATTGTTTATCTCAGAATATGTGATTGAGGGCTGGATCCTTGCCGCCTTTAACATGTTGGCTAGAATGTCTGATGGCGATCTCCCCGGAAATGAACTAAAGTAGAGGCGACCAACGTCTTGACTGCCTAATGCGGCCTGAATTTTTTGAACAGCGCTGCAAAGGCGTGCTCGCATCTGAAGGCTTGCAGGAACTGAATTTCGAGGCAAGTTTTGACTGATCAGACTGCAAAAATAATAATGTAAAATTAAACTAACCTGTTTTACACATAAATGAATAAATTTAGAAAAGTAATTTATAATTAAACAAATTCGATTTCCGGACTTATATTTTATGCAGAAAACCGTATACTTATAAATAGCAGAGAAATTTCTAAATATAAAAGCTATCTAACATTTCTCAGTTCAATCACCTGTGATTGTACTTCTTTACAGAAAAAGGAAATTTCATTATCATCATCATCATCATCATCTTGATCATCATCACAATACGTCACCATTTTGGAAACGACGCTTCACTGAAATATAACCAATTTGAAATAAGCTGTAGGAAAAATTCAATTTGTATCAAATGCAACGAAAGTAGTGATGAAGACATAAACAATAATTTAAACAAAAAAATGATTATTCGAGAATAATTTTCGAAGTGATCTATCTTAATCAGATGGAAATATTTCCCCAGGTAACCCACAGAAATAAGGCAACCTAGATATCAATACAACGTCAAATTGGTCAAGTCAATTTTAATGCATAGCGATATCAGCATTGCCGCTTCCTTGCAGTTGTCACAGTATCGCGTCATGAGTATTACCGAAACATGAAGTTCAGCCTGTCCGACTATGAAAAGAGCATGAAGATGATTATTTAAAAAATAAATTTGCAAGAAGTTCACAACTGAGCTTGATTAGGTGCCGGATTTTGCAGCGCTTCAAACGAAGTTTGATGATGTGAACTTGCACCAAATTCTGGTAGAAAAAAGGTTCCTATACTTGTAACATTGATTAAAGATGAATTTAGCTCTTCCTACCAAGTCAAAATCTGTCCATACAGTTACTTACGCCAACTGCGAAATCTAAATCAAAGGCAAACGTAAAACGTGTGCGAGCCAGCGTATTAGGTGTAGCCTTATTTGTTCGTCTAACGAGGAGCATAATTTTTACCGATTATAAGTATACGTCTGCAAATATTAGCGTTACTTATTTGTTGTAGGTAATGGATATTCACCAGGTTTCGACACAAACAGACCAAGCTTCAGTTGCGAATAACAAAACTGCACACACAGATACGTGGTAAACACAACATTTAAGGCAGCGTGAGATAAACGAGTTTCTCCATAAATTGTGAAGGAATGGATTAAATGAGTTCATGGTATTTAGAAGCCCACCTCTGAGACTAAATTTCAATGGATTTATACTAAAGTACTTAAATTTATTAACAAATCGTAATTTTTTATTTTAAAGATTATGCCAATCGATTTATTTTATAATTTAAAACAAAATAAAATATTTGTTTTTAAAAATTTAAAATTGACTCTGATTAACTTTTCTCTCTTCTATCGAATAACGAAATGCATAAATTTTTTTGCCGAATATGTATCTTAAAAACAGATTATATATTGTAAAATAGCGATTTCTCGCCACCAAATTTACTGCGTACAAGAGAACTTGAGTTTAATTTTTAAATAAAATTTGCGAGCTTGAAGTAAACACCAATTCCTTTGTATTTGACCAATCATCGAACAACATACCAAAACAAACAAATACTGTTTGTTGCGGAGAAATATGTATGTATTAGGTGTTGCGAACCTAGTATCAAATTAGTTCAGTTGTGACCAGAAGGATAAACCAAAGGCTGCATGTACCGTCCTATTATCTCACATTCTTCACCCAAATATATAGTGGTTAACGGGCGTAATACCGGCTCCTACTGATGAGTCGCCAGTAAGCACGAAACGAATGTGCATGATATTATACTTTCCGTTCATGCTGCCTTTGGTTTATCCTTCTGGCCACAACTGAATTAATTTGTTACTAGGTTCGTAACACCTAATAAAAAATAAAATATCAAAACTACAGCCGGTCGCAGTTGCTTCTATGTTGTTCGATGACTGTTTAAATACAATGTTATTGGTGTTTACTTCAAGCTCGCAAACTTGATTTAAAGAATTGTTTCCGCCACCCGCACAATCAATTATTGTTTAGTTGTATTGTCTTTATATATGCCTATGGCGAAAGCTACAAACACCTAATGTTCGTGACTGCATAAAAATTGTGCAGCCGTCATTTCCAGTCACGTACAACGTATGCAAGACTACTAAAGATGAGAGCCGCATATCTAATTTTGCTTTCCATATTTATCTGCGATGTGGTTTGATCCTCCCTAGTCAGTTTGCCGTCTTACGCTGATAATGATCGAAACGCGTCAGTGCGTTGCAAATGGCGGTAGTCTTGTTATTTTGTTCGACGACTATTTAAATACAATGTGATTGGTGTTTACTTCAAGTACGCAAACTTGATTTAAAGAATTGATACCTCCATCTGCGCAATAACCAATTTTTTAATCGTATTGAGTTAAACTTGTTTAAATACTTAACAACAATCCACAGAAATAATAAACATAATTACATATATAGATGAGGAAATTTAAAATAGAATAAATATAACTAAAAGCATAGGCAATTTTTTGCGTATTTGCAGCTCTGCACAACTTCTATTCATTGCAATAGCCGTCAAATACGGAATCGTGCTCACACACAAAGCCTAGATTAAAATTGATAAGGTATTTACCACGAAGCCAATTTACACAACAAAATAAGTTAAGTCAAAGATTTAAGTGCAACACCAATCTTATTTTGCACACACCAAGATGATATCTGCTACGATTAGCGTAAATTCAATCTTCTAACGCATCGGTCAACACATGACTGCCCTCAGGAAGAACTCCATTTATGAGTAACCTTAGATGCGGATTGAAGTTTAATGTTGTCCATCACACTTAAAAGAATAAAATTTGGTCGTGAACGCTAACAAAGTAAACCAAGTGAACAATGTATGATCGTAAGTTACCTTTTAAACGCTTCAGTAACTTTTTGTCTTCTATTTAAGTAAAAATGTAGAATTGGTTATTTTCTTCCAGTAACAAAGAAAATAATAAGATTTAAAAGAAACATTTGTTGCGCGGCAGGGAAAAGATCATTTACCTGATTTTGGATTGCCTACCGAAATATTTGAATCCACTGTCATCATGATGATTTTTGCATATATTTCGATTTCCGGTTACGGAAATCTTTTTCAATGCCAAACACATCACCCACTAAGAAAGAAAATAATATGCAGCTA
Organism: Eudiplozoon nipponicum; assembly: GCA_029291075.1. Classification (NCBI taxonomy): domain Eukaryota; kingdom Metazoa; phylum Platyhelminthes; class Monogenea; order Mazocraeidea; family Diplozoidae; genus Eudiplozoon; species Eudiplozoon nipponicum. The sequence continues at coordinate 31,880 of JAQBSW010004464.1, read as the reverse complement.
TAACGCTTTTGGACTATTTATAATGTATATGGTTTAATACTCATATCTCGGAATATATGCTTTGCATATTTACACATTAATAAGTCCACAGACATTTTAGTTAAATATGATTAAACTATTTTAATGCCGATGCGGAATGAGAATGGGCTGTAGCCTATACGAAAGATATTTAGGCCAGTCTGGTCTGAATTTAATTCAATGGTAAAAATAAATCATGAAGATTTTATGGAACTGTTTGTTTCACAAACATAAACCGTGATATGGTTTATTCGAATTATGAGAACTAAACCTCTATAGCAAAAAAGGAAACGGTGGAAAATGTAAGAAAACTATACAGTCGTAGCGTGGAACTAATAGTCTTGAATCATAACCAAAAATGCTCAACGAAATTCATTTGAACAAACGCCAACGTCCAAATGGTGATTTCTTAAAAGAATATAAAACAAGATACTTAAAATCGATATGCAGATATTAAAACTAAGCACGAAAAAAATATTTGAACAGTGGGGTAGGTTGGCTCAGTGGTTTGAGCAACAGTTTCTGAGGCTGAAATGTCCAGGTTCTGTATAGTACGTGAAGTGATCTCAATGATAACAAATCTGGTATACTGGATGAATCTCCTTTACTACATTATAAACTACTTAGTTTATCCTGACATATGTGTGCACATAATGGACCAGGCGTACATAGCAGTCTCGCAAACTTAATTAATGTAATTGTCATCACTGCACGCGTAATCAATGTTGGGTTAATAACATAATTTCGCAATTTAATGCCACGTCCCCAATTGAATGGTGTCTGTTCGATAATAACAGATTTGGAATGGTTAGTTAGATCATTAGGTATTAAGGTATGCTATATAGAATTCATCATAAGTAAAGGCTAGCCAAGTAGTATTAGTTAGTAAATAACTGAAAATTGTGTTTAGTATGCGCTAAGGTGATTCAGTACATAGAAAAACAGATTCCGAAGCAAACGTGCCCAGGTTAAAGTCCAGTCCGTGACAAATGCTGGACGGTACGTTGTGAGTTCTCAATAAGGACGAAACCGGTCTACTGGATTAATTTCCTTTTCAACACTGTACAATACATAGCTTACACTGACATTATATGTGCATAATGGGACTGGGGATTATATTATAACCGCATCTTGATTTAAAATAATTATTTCCACCGCCCGCGCAACCAATTTTCATTTAAATAAACAAATGGTTAAACAAAAATTTTATAATTTTTAGCTTTACATGCAACGCGTGTGTCTCTAGGAATGGGTTTTAGCTTTCTACGAGATTTATTAAATGGCCGCGAGTTCTTTTCCTTCCGTCTACAAATCTATCTATTACCGACGAATTCTTCTAAGCGAGATGAAGAACTGATTCTCAAGAAGAAATGAATAATATGCATAGTCAAGCATAAAATTGACTTTTAGATGAATCTACTGATCGTTAAAAATGCAAAACTGGTTTGTACGCTTAGGACTTATACCAAAACAAAAACTAAAATCTCTTTTGTAAAATCTTTTTTGTACAATTTAATAATGCCCTATGACTAAATATTTACAAACGTGATACTAACATAATCTTTTGCAATATATGTTATAACTTACATTATTAAGAGACATTAAGGACTGTAGGTTCGGTCATTACCAAGCTTCAGATAGGAAACTTGCTACGAGATTCTTCGAAATAATGGAAATTGGTAAATTAAGATTAAAAATCGACTTTCAAAAGTTTTCGCAGAAACATTCTTATTTAGAATGCCTTCACTCAAATACCCCAAAATCCCGAATAACTTTTTTTTCTTCATCGAAATGGAGAGTCAACTTAATTTGTTTCTGTGGCACGTCAGTCCACGCAAACCTGGCGTTTTCTTGTAAATTTATAAGATCAAAGTTCTATAGTTTCCTGTAAAGATATCTTGATATTCCAGTTCAATTTAATTTTCCAATATATATATATATATATATATATATATATTATATTCTTGTTTGTGCAGATTTAAGTGTGAATGTTACAATATTAACAGAAATATAACAGCTCGACACGTGTAAAATGAACGCGTTATTTGTTTTCGTGGCAGATGTTACCAGCTGTTCCAATTATGATTGCACCTATTTTACATTTTATTGTCGACAGACTACTTTGACTTTTTTTTTAGGCCTAGCTTGCGCTGTAATAAATTTTGTAACAATTTGGCACATTCACACAAAACAATTTAAATTTTCGCAAGCGTTTTATTCGGTTGCATTTTTTATTCACGAAAATAAGAATATGTTTCCAAGCATCGGCAAATTTAAGATAACAGCCTTCGGCATCACTTCTGACCATCAAAATATGCTAATTGCTACAATACGCGGAAAGAAATCGGTAGTATTATGCAATGAGCCGCAGCAATTTGCCCCAAATACCACAATTTTTGCAAGACGTTTACAATGTAATTTTGCATTCCGAGGCCAATTGAAAGTTTGTGGACTTCAAAGGCAACTACGCTATTTTACTTAACGTAGAATAAATTAACCTACAATGACTTGATCACTTAATTGAGACAAATTAACTATGACGTTTATTCATGCAGCTTAATACAATTGGCTGAGAGCACGTTGTGTATTGGTGTAGAAGCTGAATTAATGGATATAATTGCTATGTACAAAAGTAATTGGAGACAAAAATAAAAATTGAAAAAAATCTATCAATCGTAATTTTTTTAAACTTTGGTTCCATGACTGTGGCTAATTCACTTTTTGAGGCCGTAGAGTTACTATCCGCAGGATTACGATAGTAAACATCCTTTACGATATAATTTTTTGATTCATAACGGGAGAGCTATTTTCAATATTACAAGAAAAATGCTTACGAAATAATAAATCAGTTAAGCAAATTTGAGCTAAGTAGTTTAGTATAGCCTAGTTTCACCAATAAAATATTATATATATATATATATATATATATATATATATATATATATATATATATTAAAATTAAACAAAGATTTATTGCGCTGGCAGTAATCAAGGATATACTTGTGTAAAGAATTATAATGATTTGCGCGGGATATTATATATATGGCATCCATTTAAACCTAAACTTCCAACCAACCTGATTCTTTCTTTTAGTTTCATAAGTCCCTTGTTCCTATATCTCATATTATCATTATTAAAATTCTTAATACGATTGATATTAGAATGCCTTTTTTCACCTATTCTATTCTATGTTATTCTATTCTACACAGCTAAAGAAATATATAAACAACCATTTAAAATACTTACACAATAATTGATTGCGCGGATGGTGATAAAAATTATTTAAATCAAGTTTGCGAGCTCGAAGTAAACACCAATCCCATTGTATTTAATTAGTCGTCGAACAACATAACAAAACTACCGCCAGTCGCAACGCACTGACGCGTTTCGACCTTCCTTGATCATCATCAGAGTATGGCGGCAAACTGACTAGTGAGGATCAAACCGCTTTGAATATACATGGAAATCAAATTTAGATAAGCGGCTCTCACCTCTAGCAGTCTTGAATAGATCTCCGCCATTTCTACCCATGCCTGGTTATCATTCTTTATGCTATCTATTTTCACATATAGTACCGCAGTCAATTCTCCAAATTTCTGCATAAGCCATAGTTTACTTTTGCCGCTAGTAACAATTTCGATGCATACAAACACACATCAGGTTCTAATTTAGACAATTTATCCTTGCTAGCATCATTTTCTTTATTCTTCATTGAATTTCGAAGGTCATCATAAAAACTTTCCAATACGTGTTGCAGCAAAATTGAAGACATTTCAAACCGCGCGCTAAAAATTAATAAAACTATATATTCAATACTATGTATTCAAAATTTATATATTTATATAAGACGTGGAAGTAGTTTAAATTATTTAAATCAAGTTTGCGAGCTTGAAGTAAACACCAATCCCATTGTATTTAACCAGTCTTCGAACAACATAACAAAACTACCGCCAGCCGCAACGCACTGGCGCGTTTCGACCTTCCATGATCATCATCAGAGTACGACGGCAAACTGACTATCGAGGATCAAACCGTATTGAATATATATGGAAATCAAATTTAGATATGCGGCTCTCACCTCTAGCAGTCTTGCATACATTGAACTTGACTGGAAATGTCGGCTGCACAATTTCTATGCCGTCAATCAATTATTGTGCAATTGTATTGCCTGTATATATATGTGTGTGGCGAAAGCTACAAACAGCTAATGTTCGTGACTGCATAGAAGTTGTGCAGCCGACATTTCCAGTCAAGTTCAATGTATGCGAGACTGCTAGAGGTGAGAGCCGCATATCTAAATTTGATTTCCATATATATTCAATGCGGTTTGATCCTCGATAGTCATTTGGCCGTCGTACTCTGATGATGATCAAGGAAGGTCGAAACGCGTCAGTGCGTTGCGGCTGGCGGTAGTTTTGTTATGTTGTTCGACGACTGGTTAAATACAAAGGGATTGGTGTTTACTTCAAGCTCGCAAACTTGATTTAAATAATTTTTATCACCATCCGCGCAATCAATTATGGTGTAATTGTATTGCCTATATCTACCTTTATCATTTAAATGAAAAAAACCAGGAAGACGGTGGATGCAAGCAAATCGGATCGAACCCGATAATCAAGTAAATATTATATTCCGTGTCGCGCAACATGTTTCTTTTAAACCTTATTTAGGTACTAAATACGGTGCTACAACAGTGAAGCTGCAAAATCGCTATCATCACATAAAAAAACAATTAGTAAGGCAAGTGGAAAATATTCGTTTCATTAAAATATGTTTAAAACACTGTGTAATTCCTAAATGTTTTAAATTTAAATTGCCATTTCATTTAAATGATAAAGGTAGATCTCTTAAACATGAACTGACTTTGAACATAATGAATACATTGATTAGGGATTTAGAAAAACGCAAATATGAACTAATTAGAGAGAAAACTAAAATAAGATCTATGTTACTTTCCTTTTTGCACGCGGATGACTTTAAATGTATAGAGGATTTTACTGATGGCGCACGTAATAAGGAGATAAAAAAGGTTCATATTAGGCATGATAGAAAGTTAGGAAATTTGGGTATCTATAGACAGACCACAGTTAGGACGTGTCCTGTTGTAACTAATCGAGTGGTAAACCTCTCTAAAATAAATCTTAATGAGAAACAGCTGGAAATGCTTAATCGTGGTCTGAATACAGCTATCCAAATTGAGAAATCACCAAAAAATGAGATAATTACTGAGGCTGTTAAAACAGCACAATTCCTCTCAGAGAAGGATAAAGTTAGGTTTGAATTAGACGTAGCTGCGGCTGTGCTAACATACGCAGAGGAAAAATATAAATCAAATTATGAAATAAAAAGTCTCAGGAAAGAGTTAATAGCAAACAATGTGATTTGTTTGAAAGCAGACAAAGGAGGAGCGACGGTTCTGATGAGTCAATCTGACTATAATGATAAAATGTATGAACAACTAGACAATATAGAGGTATACACTAAAATTAATAAAGATCCTACGGATAACCTACAAGAAGAAGTTAAATTATTGGTCAATAACATGATTGCTGAAGGAGAATTAGATCAAGCGCATGGTAACGCTCTCATACAAAGAGATACAGTCGTTCCTAGAGTGTACGGTTTAGTAAAGATACATAAACCAGGCAACCTTTTGAGAGTTATTGTTAATGTCCAACACTCTCCAACATATAAAATGTCTAAGTTTCTATGTCACAGAATAAAGAAATATTCGTACTTCTTAGACAATAGTTTGATGAATTCATGCCATTTGGTTGAGATTGTAGATAAATGTGAGCTTAATGAAAACGATAGATTGGCGAGTTTAGATGTGGTGTCAATGTACACCAATATACCAGTACCTAAAGCACTAGACTATTTTCAGCGTTTCCTGGTTGATCATCCAGTAATATTGGAAGGAAGCAAAATGACGATAAGACACGTCATGGAGATGATGTACGTATGTATGTCCTCCACTTATTTTAAATTTAGGAATGCATTTTATAAGCAGATTAGAGGTGTTCCAATGGGGCAACCACTATCGGTTCCGATAGCTAATATCTTCATGCATTACATGGAGAAGACTCTCTTAGATATAACGCCCCTAAATCCTAAATTGTATGTACGATATTTGGATGATATATTAGTTATTTGGAATCACGGGGAGGATCATCTGATAAATTTCTTAAACATAGCAAATCAGGTGAGCGAGCTTAAATTTACAATTGAAAATGAATCATGTGGCGAATTACCATTTCTGGATGTCAAGTTAATTAGAAATGGTACAAAACTAGAACGGGATGTTTATAGGAAGGATACTTACTCAGGTATCCTTCTTAATTTCGATTCAAATCATCCATATAGAATGAAAATCGGTATCTTAAAATCGATGATAATAAGAAGCTTAAGATTAACAGATAAAAAACATAGAGATATTGAATTAGATAGACTGCGAGAAATATTCAGTGCTAATGGGTATCCTCTAAAGTTAATTGAAGCAACTATAATGAGCGTTATAAGTAAATTAAATCATGACTGGAAGTACGTGAAGTCAGATAAAGCAAAAGATGACCGGAGGGTAATGGTTATACCTGACTCTAAACTAAGTAGGCAAATCAAAATGGTAGCAGCAAAATACAATATACGTACTATTTTAAAACAGACCCTTACCCTGGGTATTAAACTTCCCAACCAAAAGGAGAAAATAGAACCGTTAGACACATCAGGAGTATATGAAATTCCATGTAACGACTGTAACCTGATGTATGTGGGTGAAACCATGCGTCCAATTAAGGTTAGAAGAGGAGAACATAAAACCGCATGCAAGTATGCCCATGTTAATAGATCAGATCTTGCACGCCATACAGTAGAGACAGGACACACAATTAATTGGGATGGGTGCAGACGTATATCAATCTGTAGCCGTAGCAGATCGACTAGACTGATTAGAGAATCCATCGAAATTAAATCGAGAAATGACATAATGAATGAAACAGCCGTAGAAAAATCACTAGGTCCTATTTGGAATACAGCACTAAATAATGGTAGAAAACGAAGATTGCACGAATCAGAATCAGAATGAGAAACTAGCTCAAGTAAAAGAATAAGAACACTGGACTGATATTAACTTATAGAGGTGGATAGTGAGTAATTCAATATCGCCTAATTTATTTTGATTAACTTATTATTTCATCCTTGATTACTTGTTATCTAATTTTATCTTTTATCTTACGTTCTGTTGTTAGTGTAGCATCTTTTAACAAACATTTATTTGCATCTTTCTTTATCAAACAATTTAAAACTTCTTTTACGACCCCATTTTTATTTTTATTTTAACTATCCACCTTAATAGAATACTTTTCCGTTTTGCTAACTCTAAATTAGTTACTTTATTCACAGTATCTTGCCCCCTCCTCTCCAGGATGCCACTCGTAATTACTTCATTTAGGATAGTACGTGTAAAAATAGGTCTGACGTGTGCGTTTAGGAAATGACAATTATCATTTTAGTTTCATGTGAATTTCTGTTACACGTGCCGTTAATTACATGTAACAGATTATTTCTCAGTCTTAAGCAAACGCTCACACACACACAACACAAACACACAGAGGTGGCATACGCTTATCTAGTGATTAGTCAGATGTTGCTAAATCGCTGTCATTTCACTGGGATGAGTGTACACGTGCAATAGTTGATTACTCCTCAATCAAAACAAACGAGAATACATACACACAGACATGGCGTACGCTTGCAGACATATACACAAACCAATTTGACAGACACTTTCCTAGCATTTTATGCTTAAGAGATCTAACAACAAGTATAAATGGGGCAGTTTAAACTAATATTTCCACTTGACATATTGATTGTCAACTTATTGTGATGAGATTTCCATTGAAAAAGATATCCGTATCTGGATATCGAAAATTTTGGAACAAAAACCAGGAAGACAGTGGATGCAAACAAATCAGATCGCAACCCGATAATCAGGTAAATATTTAATCTTGATGAGAATTCTGATCCAGCGGATGCAGCAAAAAATGATATAATCAAAAATACAGCGGGAACCGACATCATAAAATGTTACAGAGTGTGTATATGGTCTGATCTTCTGAGACCCGTCGTTGTAAGGCTATCTAACGACCTGCGAACATAGAAATAGAAGGAAATAACGAAAGAATCGTGAGTAATCTAATTTTCAGAAGATTTTTTTAGCAGTCGATAAGACATTTCTACAAAGGAAATTATAATTAGCGAAGAAGTTACATAATAACTCGGATCAGGGATCATAAAAGTCAGAGCAAGCCATCACACGAAGTTCGCTAATAGACCCGAAAATTTTAAAAAATATATCGCTTTAGAATATAGTATAGGGGGAGAAAATAATAGGCATGGTTATAAAAGACAACTAAAGAACTATAAAGGAACCGAAAAAGTTAAATCATTAGATATTGGATATAATATACATAATTTATAAGCTACATTTGCATTATTTGATGCCAATTTTAGAATTATTAAGAACAAACATTTTTTTCTGTATAACTTTATAACAAGTAACGATTTTTATTTTATAATATTATTTGAAACTTGTCCATGTAAGGATATTGAAAATATTTAATTTGGAAGGCCTCATTATTGCTAGTTTAGAAAAGACAGATCGCTGGATAATCGAGGTGTGATAGTACTTATTTTTAATCTTTGTTTAATACGATAATATTACCTACTAGTGAACAAATTACTATCAATATTTTTATGACTATAAAACAAGATAATTTTATCTTAACGACAAGAGATAAACCTCCGGATGCCAGTTTAAATGGAAATGTTTTTTACCACTTCTTTTCATTCTTTATTTTGGAATGTCATGGTTATAACGTGGTGGATGGCAATTTTAACAAAATGCATGACTGCAAAAAATACGATTTATTCAATATTCATGATCTGATGCAAATTATAATCAAGTCAACTACAGATTTGGAACGATTAGATCATGTACAATTAGCGATGGAATCGGCTAATTGGCTCAGAAATGACATTGTTATTTATTTTAAATAAATGGAGTACAAAATAATTATTGTACGATGAAACAACATGAGTAGCAAAAGAGAGAAACTTACTTTGGAGAATGCACACGTGCAACGTTTCAGAATTAACTGGAATATTTGCCCGGAATTCAGTGTATTGTTTGATTATGATTTTATTTAAATTATGACAACTGAGTAACTTGTGTCTTCTGTTTCCGCCTTATTATCGAATCTATTTCGGATATCCAAAAATTATAGCTTGTTATTGACAGCGAAGCATTGGTAAAATTTATGTTAAAAGTAAAATCTGAAAAACAAAAAGATCACTTTGGTATATCGACTGATAACTAACTTCATTTACCTTAAACTTTTGTGAATGCGTTCTGCGCCTTTATAAACATAATTGTGAAGGAGGAATATATAACATTCGATATTTTAACGGTCGTAAATAAATCATTTCCCAAGGTAAGTAAGCCAACGCTTGCCAATGATTATGAACGAATTTCTATTATCCTCTCGCTTTTGAAGACAATAGAAAGGCTTGCACTAGATCATTCAGAATTTATGTTGTTGGTTGGTTTGTATACAAGTCAACATGGCTTTATGAAAAATCGATCAACAATTACTAACATGCTTTCCATGATGAAACATGTAATTATCCTCAATGAAAAACGTTGGATGCATTAATAGTCTTTATCGATATCTCAAAATCTTTTGGCCCTATATCTTTTGATGCTATTTCAAAGACGATTCATTCAATAAATATCGATCCGAATATCTTCAGATTACTCAGATGTTAATTACATAACAGAAGAAATAGTATTCAAGTAAATAATTTGACATTAAGACCATTAAAAGTAACAAGAGGTGTTGCACATAGATCAAGCTTAGGAACAAATTAATTTAAAATCATATTTGCACATTTGCATACTAAGTTCCATAATGGTAAAGTTTGCAATTTTACTGATGATTTAAAAATCATCATTCCAATAGGTCAAAAAATATTGAGTTCTCTAAAAATAACAGAGCACCAGATTTCTTCGACTTGAATAGATATTTTATAAACTAAGGGTTGAGAACATACAGTAAAAAGGCGAAGGCATTAAAAACCCGATAGACATGTAAGCCAATCCGTACGGTAAACTAGGATGAGTTTTGGCATTCCTATTTGTGTATGGATACGAAAGTGCATTTGTGGGTATTTTTGCGTATGAATTTGAGTATAGGTGAATTTTTATTAAGGCCGTATAATTTGGCAAACAAAATCTTTAGTTGATAAAATGAATATAAATATGTTTCTTTTGTGTATTGACGGTTGAGCCAGAAAAGTCGTCTCGAAACATCGACGTAAAATAGGAAAAACTCGCTACTACACCATTATTTGGGGGACGATAAACTTGTAATATACTTAAGAGAGACGGGACCAGTGACAACCAATAACTCAGGGAAACAGCCGATCTAAGCTGCTGGAAATGTAGTGAAATGAAGATTTTACCTGCCTATAAGTGCCATCAATTTTCCCGCAATGGCCGACATTTTTTAGGAATCGAATTAGGTTTTGTTTTAAAAAACATTAGGTTGAGTACAATAATTTAATGGCCTAAAAACCAAATCCGTGCATTATTCCATAAGAAGTATATAAAAATTTATTTTTCGGAGATTTCTCTTTTTAATATTTAACTCTTTGCTATTTGCTTGCCAAGTTGTATGCTGAGCATATTTGCCTAGTGCCAATTGGAATTCGGCAATTTTTGTTGCCGCAAAACTATCTCAATTCCTTGCAGCCAATAATGTCAAACTAGCTCTAGGTTAAAATTCGAGACAAGAGCGGGGCTTTGATGACCAAAACGTGTTAAATGACCTATACAGTCAATCTATTATACACCGCTGGTATACATTGGGTACACTCTTCAATGTATCTTAGCGCGAAATTCAAATCATCTTCCATCTGATACTTTCGGTCTCATTTGGTAGCTCTTCTATATTTAGCGCGACTAACAATGCTGCTCGAACTGGAACAAACTGTGTCGCAGCCAGTTTACATTCACCTAGGCCAGCATCATGTAAAATACCTAAACGGAAATGCATTTAATGTTATAAAAAACCTGTCTTTTACGTCGCGTTGTGGTAAATTATGGTATTACTAACCGATGTGCCAGTAGCAGTTTGCTTATTTAAATTAAGTATGCGAAAATAAGATATCAACATTTTATTTAACCTGTCACCAAAAAGTACAGCCACCTCAATTGGCTCGTACGGACACCTTTCGACTTTCTATTTTCATCACTAGAAAACGATGGCAATCTCATTAAGGAGACTCAAACCAAAACGCCAATTTAATGCGTGGAAATGATATACGTTGCTCTCACTTCTCGTATACATTGCAGTTAAGTGCCAATTTCTATGCGGTTTCCAGCATAAAATATCCTCATACAAATGTCACCTATAGAAAAAACATTTAAGGTATGACGTAAGTAAATGTGCTCGTAACCATAGAAATTCCGGCATGACGACCGGCGTGTAGAAGCTAGTCGTTCTGGGAATGTTAGCATGAACCTTTCCGGGTCTAAAGCGACAGAGCCATCATCTTTTTTCATGTAAAGCCTCGAGATTGATCTAAATGCACAGTACATTTTATTGATACATGCGTCTGCTTATAAAAAAAATCAAATAAATAATTTTCACAAAGATTACCTTAAATCAGTTCCCATAGAGGCACCGGCTACCAGGTGGGCAAACCACACCAAATCGTTCGTCAAACTCGGCACTGCCGCTGGCTCCTCTCGACTTACTCGCAACAATGGCAAACCGTCGTCGAATTGAACAATGTTGGCCTGTAGCGTCAAGTTAGCAGTTATTTCCTCTATAAAGGCTAATCGACTAAAAGCGCTAATTGGCGTTTGATTTTTAATGGCGTCAAAGTCCATGGCTTGAGCCACACCTGATGTAGACTCAAAAAGTGGAGTTGCTACAACTCCAGGATCGCTTGTTTTTCTTGTTGAAGTATAATACACTAAAGCGAGGTAGATACCAGTTTTTGTGTGTTTAGTAAAGCGTAAGTTTGTTGTGTTAAACAAATTGCGCAGGGATAACTTGCGTTGAGGCAGAGGTGATCGATGTCTGGACACTGTGGGAACCATTGATGATGTTGTTAATGTTGTTGTTGATGATGTTGTCGTCGTTGCAGTTCTTGCATTGGACACGGCCGAATTAATCTGAGCTTGCTTTTGCAACATTAAACTGGATGCCTCACATTTTGATTGATAGTCCATTTGACTGGATTTATTTAGAAATTGTGAGTCATCATTTCTTCCGTTTAACGTATTAATGGCGCCAAATTTGTCGACACTAGAGGAGGAAACTGAGGTCATAGCAGCAGCAAATGTGGCCAGCACTATGTTCGTATTAGAGATGCCAGTATTGCTGGTGGTGTCAGTATCGTTCTTTAATATCTTAGAAGCTAAATTTGCATTCGATGACGTTGTACTGGATGGCAAGGAATGCTTCTTCGCAATGTTAGACCTATTAATGCCATCCAATCCCGAGTCTTCTGTTTGCTGAACGCTTACGCTGCTTGGATTTGAAGTAATACTGCTACTATGTCCAGATGCGATTGTGAGATCTTCAATTTGACTATCACCTTTAAGCCAAACTGAGAGCTCAGTTTCCATTCCTGCACGAATGCCGCTTAACTCTTCGGCCTTTGTATTCCCAAAAAAACGTTGTGGACCAGTCTGTGCCAAGGTTGTCCCAATTCGTGTCATATCTTTGCAATTCGGACTTAGAACAACAGATGCAATGTTGGCAAAACTTGTCGAAGAGGACTCGCAGTTTGTTATGCTGTACGCACTAGATGTTGAAACAAAGGAGGAGCTCGTTAGTTTGTTCTGAAACGATCTAGCCTCATTTATGCCCATAGCACTCGTTGTAAATTTGTTAAAATTGAACTGAAATCCATCTTTATAGCAAAGTGCGGAATTGTGTACAAATGAATGGTGCTTAGGTCGTGATACTACAAGAGGCGTGTGTTTATCAGATTCAAAATCCGGTTCTTTCATTTCTGCACATTCGTCATCTTTCAATTGACCGCGTGTTGTCTCAGTTGATTCTAGATGACTTTCCTTTAATTCTGGCATTGTGTCCTGCCTCCGCAAACGTTGATCTGTGTCAGATGGTTGTTCATAATTTATCTTATTCGGTGTCATGCTAGCGCCCCATAGTGGGGCTGCAATACTAACGTTACTTTGGCTATGCACAATCACGTCTGATTTGTCAATGGATCCTAATGTATTACTCAACTCATCAGTAAGGCAGTTGTACCACGCGGATGGCGAGACTTTACATGGCACTGCATTTCGTGGCATAGACCATCCGTTAAAACCAAACGAAAATACTCGAATATACACTTGACTTCCCGGTTCAAGATTTGTAATTTCGTAGTAGCCTGTTGACAAATAACTGTAACAACTGCCTAGATGGCCTCTTCCACCATGTTGACAAGCACGAGTGACGTTCCCTTGCAAACTATCGTTGCAATACCTCAAAACACTTATTCCAGTCTGTTCATGTTCGATGTTAGTGGTTCCTAACTGGGGGCTACTGTCTATGTCATTGTTAGGATCAGTAGTCGACGATGTGGACGGCTTCCTTGTTGTCGTTGCAAATTTCCAATAACTCATCTCGTCAGAAGTGCTTCTGCTCGGTTGGGCATAGCTAGTCGTCGAGAAAACCTGTGTACTTCCATATTTTGACGTAACACTGCCATTTGTCTGAACCATACTTTTTGATTCTTCCCTATTAAATTGAGCAATGTTACGAAACACACGTTGAGTATTGATCGGCAGCTCCACAATGGCCGCCCACCTAGCTCCGGCGGGAAAATCCGGTTGATTTGACCATTCAATGCGATAACGTAAGGGAAATGATCTTATATCTTCCTCACATTTGGTAACTAATGTGTGTTTTTTGGAACACTTTACATTATCGAAATTAATTTGATTGATGTCGCGTCCGAGTCTTGTTTTTATTTCCCTAGCAAGATCATCAGAATGATCCATCATTTCTTCCGCATTTCCCGCATCATGGGTAGCAATCCTGGCACTATTACAATATTTTAATTCATCAGCGCTGGTGTCAAAGTCATCGGAATAATCCTCGTCACTATAACTAGATTCTGTTTCGACATACAAATTTATCTCGTTATTGGTAGTCCGACTACGAAATTCAGAGTCAGCATTAGATCTTGTTGGAGGGCTTACTCGAACTATTACCGCGGTTTTCGAGGCCACGTGAACACGAACAGATCTTGGCGGGCTGGGCCTGACTAGACATTCAGATGAAAAGGAACTTCTGTATAATTTGTGCACATTATGATTTTCTTTCATAGGTAGGTCTGCGAATTCGCTGAGGTTAGTGAGGCCAGCATCGTCGGCCATAATATTATTTGTTTCTGCAATGCCGACCGGTAAATTATTATTTCCAGATTTTGTTACTCCTGGTCTACCAAATTTAACAGGTGAAAACTCAGAAATATCGTCATACATGTTGAGCAAACGGGCAATACTGTCTCTGTACAATTTACAAGTCGATTGTTCTTTCTGCCAAGCTGTGCACATTGCCCTTGTTTCGGTCAAAGATTGTAGACAATAATTGGACCATCTGTTTTCTTTAATAAAACCGTCATTAGAACCAGACAAAGGTGTACTACTATTTTCTTCGTGTTTTTTAATGCTAGATTCATGTGCACCGGAACATGTGGAAACATTGCTAGAAATATAATTCGCGCTGCAGATATTCACGATAGTGGGAATAGTGATAGCGGTGGGATATTTTACTTGTGAAGCACGCTTAAAGGACTCCTCAAGTTTGTGTAGCCTTACCTCTGTAGCTTTTGTAGCATTAATTGCTTCATTGAGTAGCCGTTCTGCGTGTTGCAACTTTTCCACCAGCAGCACATGACAAGGATGCTGAGACTTGTTAATCTTTGTTAGCTCAGGTCTGTCGATCATGAGAAGTGCGTCAAATACACTACCCAGGGCGCAACCAGCCATCAGTAGACAGATCAAGCTGAAGCAGTCGTTGCGTGCCAAAAGAGCCACGTCCAAAATAGTTAGTCCAATCTCATTTGTCACCGACTGTCTGAATTGCACCAGGTTGTCGTTTGTCAATGCTTTTAAATGCGACACTTTTGTAGGGTCTGCGTATTCTGCAGCCATACGATTGTTGCTTGTGGTAATATGGTCACCACTCATGGCATACGAGTTTCCTATGGTTGTGTTTGACTGTGCTCGACTACAACGACGAGGTCTGCTTGGATAAAACAGCAGTAAGTACAGAATTTGTACACAATCATCCTGCTCCAAAGCTGAAAATAGATAACTGTTTAGATTTGCCTTGCTTGTATCGAAGTCAGTCAGCTGAGTAGCCTTGAGGTGTGAATTGTTGCCAGGGTAATTATGCTCGCTAAATTCCTGATGAAACAAACTTGACACGCCAGGCTCCTCGGCGGCTAAATTAGAATCTGGATCGTAATTCTGATGCTGCGGTTGTTGTTTTTGATGGTGTCGTAGTTGATGTAAAGACTGTTCAAAATCTACTGCTACCTTGTCTGATGTCTCGACAGTGGGACTTTCTAAATTAGACGATATCCCCGTGCCCGTACTCTCTGAATTGGATTGTCCAGCACCTCGAATAGTTATGCTTTGTCGAGTTAGCCGACGAACAAATTTATATCGATTCAATCTGCTCGCCGAGCGTACAAGTACATTGCTACCACCTTTGTTAAAAGCTGAACTCATCGGATCATTACCCTGACAAGGCAGGTATTGCGCACCATAGTCTATGCTCAACTTAGACTCGTGTAGTTCCGCCGCGACTGTATGGCGTGTGTACACCATTACATTGGCGAATGGCAAGGCCAGGCTGCGGCAACGATCTACCTTAAGGCAATCTATTTGCCATGGGTGAGAGCGAGATGCAAATTTGTGTAATTGGTCTAATACAATTGAACCAAGCGGTGATTGAACCATCTCCTCGATTGACGACACTAATGGAAAGGCTTGCCTTTTCTGCTGCTGTGTGTGACGTTTAGACATTGAGATGCGTGGAGTTCTTCCATAATTAGGCATAGTCGATAAATTCTCGCTAGCTAGCAATGCTACTGGCCTGACAGAAATTGTAGAATTTGCGTTGCTTGGGCATAAATGTACAATTTCTTTCAATTGATGGAAGTGATCAGTTGTTGTAATTGGTGTATACTTTTCATCGACTTGTAAGATGACGAAGGGCTCTTTTGTAGAACGACTGATTTGTTTGTAAATGTTCTTCCTTGCCGAGTGATGATTTTTTTTGTCATCCTGACTTCGAGCTCTTCTTCGTCTCAATTGCCTAACTTCTCGAATTCCACCAACATTGGCTTGTCGTTGGCATATGTTTTGCATCTCTGGATTTGCGGCAGTCTCTGATTGACAATTAGTAAGCTGTTGGTGCCCAATTTTAGCATGAGTTTGCTCTTTAAATTCGAGGTCTTCAATATTATTATTATCATCATAATTATCATCACCCTCATCATCACTTGAATACACCTCCAACCTGAACCTACGTGGGATACGTTCACTGCGTATTGTGCTCCGAGACCGTATTTTTGTAGTTACCTTTGCTTTAGCCTCACACACAGCCATCTTTGCTCGTTTTCTGGCACTTTCGGCGAACTTGCCGGAAGTAACCAGAGGATTATTTTTGCTTTGACACCAGGTCTCTATTATTCGAGGCGGTGTTAGCGAAACTTTATAGGCATCCGGCCAATTTTCCACTATCTTTTGATTAATTTCTGGATAGCTTTCATTTGGCGATCCATCTGGTGTTTTGGTTTTGATAAAATATCGGCTTTTTGATCCGAATCGCCATTGCAAAGCAGTGTTGCATGCTTCATCTTTAATTTCGCGACTGAAGCTATTCAATTTACTATTAGCGTCATAACTGAGCTTTCTTTTTGGGGTGTCCAGGCAAGCAACACTCGTATTATTTTGCCCATTAATATTTCGTGGCTTAAGCACAGCACAAAAGTCAAGTGGCACATTTCCAGCGCTTTGGTGTCTATAATTCGGCGTGATCTCAACTTCTGAACAAGAAGCATTTATCATGGAACTAGTGCCATCTTCTGTGGGTGTATGACGTGTCAATTGGGAAGTGAAAGGTTTCGCATCGTCTAAGTTGTGCTGCCTAATACGACGAGATCCAAGACGTGATTTGCTGTTGAAACCACGTCTAAATAAGGACTGAGTGCGACTTAACTTCGTACTGACTTCTACATAGTCGTCATTCTGCACAAAATGATTTCCTGTGTCCTGTATTGGTTTTTGCTTCCTCCGAAACACTACGCTTAAACTTTTTTTTCGAGTCTTTCCCTCAGTTTCATTAGAGTTTAGCTGAAGTTCGTCCTGTCCGAGTTCATCAAAATCGCGGGGGCATGCTTTCTGTGCGTCATGACTGTTGATATTTGCTTGTGATTCTGGGAAGACTTTCATCACGTTGTTTTCCACTTCCTCATCACTTTTGTGCAGAAAATCAGAAGTTGTCTGGGGTAAGTCATCGCTTTTGATGTTATTGATAACTTCAGCATTTCTGTGCTTGCGAAATCCTTTTTTATATGTTGCTGTTGCGCCTTTATTTAATGGAATGGAACTCGGATTTCGTTCTTGGCGTGGATTCACTTTATCATTTTTTGTGTTGCATTGTTTTATAGAATAAGGAGGATCTGTGATCGAGTTTGTGATTTCAACAGCACCTGCGTCTACATAATCGTAACTGACTACCTGATTGACCACTCCAGCACCATTAATTGAGCCTGTTTGCTCACAATCACCGTCGTATCCGTATAGACTACTTACTGTACTTATTGCACAAGGTGACGTGGAAGAGATTGCTGAATGACCTCCGCTTATTGACATATTAGTATTTGGAGGTGCTAGATTTGCTAGCCTCACAGGCCGCGAAATTTCCAACAGCACACTTCTTGTCGCATTTTGTGGTTGAGGACTGATTGACGTGAACGAGGAAGACAGAGGAGAATTTATTTCTTCAATGAAACAACTGTCATTCGTAACATTGCTAGAAGGCAGCAATATGTGCAATTCCTCGTTCTTTTCATTGGTGTTCCATCTACTTTCACAGTTGGACAGTGAATCCGATTGTAGGGTATTTTCGACCTGGCTTACTTTACGTCTAAACAGCTTTAATACTTTTGCTTCATATTTTCTGTTTGTTTCCGGTTGACGAACTAAGCTTACATGGCTGCTCGATGGCGTTTCTCCACTAAGAGCTGGCATGCATCTTCGCTCATCATCAGTTTCCAACCCGCATTGTGGCCAATATTCAGAGCCGGATGTATCTGTAGGAACAGGTACAACGTTTACTCTGATACCGTGACCAAATGAACAAAGACTGCACTTCCTTCGCGTGAGATAAGTGGTAGACACACGCCTCTCTAAACCACCAGGAACACTGGAGATTTCGACTTTTCCTTTGCCAATTCTATGACCGACAATACTCTCGTAATTATCTTTATTTCTAGGTTTGTCTAGCTGCATAAATTTAGAGATATAATTTAAATTTTTCGCATTCCACCAGGATCTCGTTTCATTTTCCTGTTTCAGTTCAGTTTTATTTGTTTTATGGTACATAGTGCAAGTGTTGTTTCGATATACTTTGACTGAATTACTAGGTTGAGTTTGACTCTCACTTCCCAATATTAGTGAATGATCAAGGTTGCTAAAATTGTGTTGTTGTACGCAATTTTGACAAGGTAAATCGTTTAATGAATCACACGCATTACAAGGTAGTGAATCGTCACACGTCAAATGCATAGTCGGTGTTGATTTCGAAATAAACATTTTGCCTAATTCTGTTGATTTATTTGATTCCAAGTTATTGCAAACATCAGCAAGTGCAAGGTAGTTCGATGGCATCAAAAAGGAGTCGACAGAAATGCTTGATTTTGTGAAAGCACCTTTTCGCTGTAGATCATTTTCAAATGCTTGTTCAGTACTATTGTAAATACTTATCTGGGATAGTGAGTTGAGTCGGCGATCGATGGTTTGCGTGAAAGTCACTTGCGAAGAATTTTCTTTTACGGATATTTTTTTATGTTTCATTGCATGTAAAGAGTCAGGAAAGTCCATGTCCAATTCCGAGTATGACACTGCATCGATAGATTTATCGGTTGCATTTAATTTATGGTTAAATAGTTTCGTTGCAGAAAATTTACGATATTTGCTTAAATGGCTCATGATTTCAAATCTCTTCTTCCTATCAAAGGCATCATAATCATTAGTGGTATAAATAATGGGAGCGCTTTCAAACTCACGTGCAAGAACAATTGTTCCGTCAGAATGTGTTACAGGCCTGCCGCTGATACCTTCTTTATCATCGCGTACATACAGACTACATCTTTTAGTCAAACTTGCATGTTTGCAACGCAATTTCGTTTTAAATTCAGATACAACATTGTCTTTATTGATCAAGTTTGCCTCATAGACTGAGCACGTGTCCTGTAGGTTGCTAAACTGTCCTTTGCCAGTTATTGCGGTGTCTTTGGAAGCGGAACTATTAACCATAGAAACAGAGGCGCACAGCCCAAGAGCGTCAGATAAAAGTTTACCCGTGGCCGATTTCCTAATATAGTCGCCTCTATTCAATGGAGATTTCAGGCGAAATCGTTTCGTTTGCCTACGGGAACCAGGCAGTGCCTCGGCACAACTCACCAATATGCTGCGTTTGAACAGATGTTTTCTGCTTTTAAGTGAATTGATCCGTCGCAAACTGGTGGTGTTACCTATTTGTGCAGTAGGAATTAATGGGGCTATCGATTTCTCGACTTGCCTAGCCATTTGTGACATGCAACTTTGGCCATCATCAGCTCGATCTTCCACTTCCGTCCGCAGATTCGGCGCGTATTCCACCTTAGCCGCTTCAATCGTGTTATTTCCCGCTCCCTCATTACCTCTCTCAAAGGTATTACGTTTAAGTAGACGGTCAACGTGGCTAGCTGGATCATGATTACCCTGTTCTCTCGGTGGCGCGTTAGCGAAATCTGATTCATCTAGCTCTAGCTGATGAACCGGTGTTTTGTCATCACTAGCACCAATTAGTCGGGACTTCGGACGATTTTCACAACATATACGTCTACGATCTTGTTCACGCACATCAACGCTAGAAGGGTTTGCATTCCTGGTGATAAATTTGCTCTTATCTTTAAGATAATTCAGGGCGTTTGACAACATACTTCAAAGAACAATGCCCCTCACCGTCTATGACTATGCCAATATGAATGCACTGAAGAATAGATGACGAGGTGTAGTTTATCAATCCGAAAATTATTCAGCTGACTACATATACAATTTTAACAAAATTATGGGCGCACTCATGTTTTCGAAGACACGACAGCGGCAGTCCACGCTACGAATTACATCCGGTTTATCTATGAGTTAGCTGAAAGAGATTGTACAAAATATAAGTTTAAAAGATAGTTATAAAAAACCCGTGAATGCAAACCAAAAAAATGCCAAAATAGCAAATATTTATGTGGTGCATATATTTACTTAGGAGAAGGAATTATATACGCGTTTAAATGTTAGGCAGAACGAAAAACGAGGAGAAATATAAAATGTAGGAAAAATTAGGTTTGTTTAAGCTAAGAACAATTAAAGATAAAAACAGATTGACATTGGTTTTTTATATCCTGTTGTCCCCCTTGGTCACTAGATAAATTCAGGTTTCATCATATCTGAACATTTATCGATTTATATGATGCTAGCTTCACTACCGCAGGTTTACACATTCGTTTAGGAGATTGTACCGTCCATTCCTCACTCAAATATATAGTGGTTAAAAGGCTTAAGACCGGCACTAAACGATGAGTCGCCAGTAAGCACGAAACGAATATGCACGAGATTATACTTTCCGTTCACGTTGTCTTTGGTTTATCCTTCTGGTCAAAACTGAACTAATTTGTTACTAGGTTCGCAACACCTAATACATACCTGCATATATATTAGTCCTCCGCAATAAACAGTATTTAACCTCATCGATTGTTCGATTCTTATTCTCACCAAATTCTGCTAGCACTTTGCTCACTGATGTAAACAGAATTTCATTAAGTCGTAGGCAATAAGAGAGTAGAATACCTGTGCTTCTATATTTGTAGTAAATTTGACTAATAAAAAATTCAATTAGAATAAACAACGTTATGCAGTTCAGCAGAATTCGTATTGGCTATCACAGTAGTTTGCCCCATGTTAGATAATTGGAAAATAATCAAAATTGATTGAAAGCAAAATCAACGTCATTTTCCACGTTTAACGAGTACCATCATTTAAACCATTATTTATTTATTATATACAGATATCATTAATTTATAACAGTTATATATTTATATATATATATATATATATATATTTGTTTCAATTTATAAAAGAAGATTAAAGAGGGATCTATAATTATTTTTAAATATAATTATTAATTTGTCTAGCTATGCGCGTAGTCATTATTAACAGATGGATGAATACAATTTTACCAGTTAATTTTGAATGATTATTTCTTGATTCACAAAAATCTTCTTAACTACGGAACTAATAATCATTTAAAATACTTTTTTTCTATTTGCTTTTCCATCGCTTTACTTTGATGCATGATCTGTCGTGGTCCGCTGTATAGGTGCAAATGCTCGTACCACTACAATATTCCCAGAAACTCATATTTGGCACAAAGGTTACGCCCCCCCAGTCGAACTGAAAATTTAGGCATTGCTATTTTTAAATTAATGTGCGAATGTGTGTAATTAAATATCGTTTGAATTGTAATCACACTGAAGATGCATTGATACCGTCCACATGACGATGTGGATTCTCAACAAAAATTATAAAATAAATAATTCAAAGTAGTTTTTATTATATCAAATATTCCATAATCTGGTCTAGATCTACATCACGTGTCACATTTTCGTGGTCATCCTGATACCAGTTAATTAAGCATAGAAAATTTGCATTACCTTGTTTCATATCGTATTCAAGCGCCAATTAGTCTATTACCATGCATAGTCTCAAAAAACGTTATACATCTTGCATTGCAGCAGCCGACATTCCCGAAACGATAGTAACTTAATTGAATTATTATTTAATCGTCTCTTAATGTATTCTACCAGTGAAGCGCTTCAGGGTAAAGTCAAAATTAAAAAATATGGTCAATAAATTGCCATGAAGATCGACATTTAATTTTTGGATATCAACTATAGTCAAAGGCCACTAGTGGCTTCAGTTGTTGGCTGCAAATATTTTGACACCAACAATGTACAAAAATAGAACATTTTCTATTAAAAACAGAGTCGACAATTTTGCTCCACATATGGTAAGCAAATAAACACTTAAAAATCCTTTCATATACGTTTGCAATTTAAGACGGCGTCGCGCTCTGAATCAGCTAACCCACTGTTCAGAGAACGGATCCGGCATCGATTATCAGTAACCAGGTCCACAACGAAATAGACGTTGATAAAGTTCATCTTCTTACATTTGTGATGTCCAATTTAATCTAAATTTGTGCATACATTAGCTGCTCGTAGCATTTATTGCCCAAAAGAGAGGGCGAAGAAATAAGGAAGTGCACTCACGGAGAGAGCGAATATGTGACCAACTAAAAAACAACTAAATCCATTTTAATGTACCATATGAAAAGAAAACGCGAAAATATCTTTTCAAAGTTAAATAATTTTGCTTTGATTCAATTATCGTAAAAAGAAATTTATAGGAAAAAGTTGACAAAAAATTGACAACGTTTCACAACTGACTTATGTGTGATAATCTCATATTGCCAGTAAAAGGATTACTTTGTCTAATTTTTTAAATTTTAATTATATAGATCTGATCATTACATTATACCTCACATAACATCTTGATGTCTTGAATGAGTTTATATTCTCTCCAAACGCTACCGTACATAGTGTCAAATAAGACGTATAAATTTTTTTCAAACGACTTTTTATCTTATGAAAAATATTTTTAAATACAATAATTGATGGAAATTCTAACTTATTGCAAAATTCTCAGGAGAGCATGTATGTAAAATGCCACTATTTAAAAAATGATTTTGATGTCATCTAAATGCAGTGTCCATATTTTCACCTCGAGGCAAAAACTTAAACCAAAAAATAAAGTATAAGCCTATAATTAGAACACTTCCATTTAAAAAGGCAAAATATTTCTAAATATTTTTTTCCATTTTCAATGATAAAACGCTATTTTGCTACACATAAAAAATTATTCATTCTTATTTTCTCCCTAAGGATGAGTAAACAAAGGTAAAGAATTAATTAAAAAATCAAAACAAACAGAAACCTGAAATGGTGAGGTATGAAATTGGTAAACGTCCCACATGTAAATGTTTTAAACAAATATTGGTTGCAAGGGTCGTGATAAAATTTCTTATAATCAAGATAAAGGAACTTGGTATGAATACCTGACCCATTCAGTACATACATTTTTCAGTATAAATTAAGAATTGTATAGTGCATAGTGAATTTTCTTTTCTACACTAAAAAATTCCTATTTTATACTGATAAATGTATTTACTTAATGGGTAAGGTGTTTATATCAAGTTCGCAACCTTGATTATAGTAAATGTACATGCCTTACCTAAATTCCGGCTCGACAAGCAAATTAGCTAATTCTGCATCCATTATTCGGGTTGCAATCTGATTATCAGCAGCGATACAAAATTTCCTGACTCAATTCTGTAAACACATACGTCACAGAGATTAAAACCTGATTATAAGAAGTATTGTTGCAATTCAAATGCAAACAGTAATCAAAGTTTATCTATTTCAACTGACTTTGATTTTTAGTTCTTGCTGGAAGGGATCTGACTACCTGGTCCTTTTTTCTACATATTCATGGAGCATTAATATTATTTTCTCCCAGCAAAACACATATAAACAATACAACCGCGGTAAAATAGTATTGAGATCTGTTTCAAAATTCAGCCAGGCTGGTTTGGATAATTTTCAATAGCAAGAAAGCCTATATGTGGACAGTCGTAATCTATTTTCTATTATATTTATCATTTGTTCAATGATTTTTTTGGCTGATTGATAATAATATTTTTGATATTTTTACTCTTACCACGTCATGAGAAATAAATCATAACAATAAAGCGTTTATTTTTTTTATTTGCATAATAACTCATACAAATTTACCTCATTACTTTTTCAACCACATTTGAGTTGCGACTGATAGACCGATTTTCATTATTTTCAATTTATTAACCCACGCCGTATATAATACTGCAAACATTAAATTGGCGATAACTGTAAAATTGGTTTTTCCGATTTTTTAAAAGATTGAAAGCAGTAAATGACTTCTAGGGAGCCGACAAACTGGGAACTACCTATGACTGTGTGGATGCAGCTGTGATTTCTTACGAGAAGCAGCCGAAGTTACTTCATTAACATGCAGCAACACTAGCTCGATTGCCCGAAAGTTCTGATTTTGCCAAATTAAACGACGGAAGAAAAACACACCAAAATAAGCGCAGCCAATGATTTTTCCGGCATTCAAGTGTAGCCTGCATTTGCAGACCGGACTGCGCAGGCAAATTTGTCAGGCCTTTCCGTTCATTGATGGCAGATATAAAATTTAGCTATTATCTTATACGTTTTGAGGCATAACATCGCCTCCACTAATTATATCAGTCGCAAACGAAAATTTGAACAGTGGTATACAAAGATAAGCAAAAATAAGTCAGTAATATTGATAAATTTTAGGTGGAATTTGTTTTTGTTAATTTAATATTATTTGAATATTGTTGAATATACAAATATATATATATATATACGGAGTTGTAGATTTATGGTAGGATTTCGACCATATATGCTTGACATTATAAACTAAACATAGCCTAAATTAGCAAAAGCAATACATTCCGTAGGCCGCTTCCGTCGTTACTGGATTCTCGTCAAGTACAGTCCAGAGCATGCAGCAATCGGGGCTCGAACGTTTCCACGTCCTATTGTTTCTATGATATATCCATAGATTTAAGATGGCGTTTTTGAACTCAAGGTAGAAGAGGATGCCAAATAGGCTCTACATGAAGGTAAAGTAAGACAAAATCGCAACCTAGGTTACAATTGAAAGTAACGTGAATAAGCTGTAGAGGTGGAACAGTAGATTGTGCCACAGGCTCCGAAGCGAATAAAAACATGTTTGAGGTCTGCTAGCGACGATTTCTGGGCAGTAGATGATAAGTCTCTATTAAGGGCGAAACTGACCTACTGGATTAATTTAATTTGCTACATTATGCAATATATATATATATATATATATATATATATATATATATATATCTTTATATTTATATACATAATTATAATAACTCTTGTAGTGCTTTCTTATAAAGATATATATATATATATATATATATATATATATATATATATATATATATATATATATATATTCTTAATGGAATAAAAACAAATAAAAAAGTGGATAATGGCCATTTATTTCGATATTACAAAACTTCACTCTATAATATTTTATTTATATACATTCTGGGTTTTCATTTGATTATGTGAGTGGCAACAAATCTGACTCGGTTTTACCTCTATTTCCTGTTTTGGCTGATTGGTAAGAGTGTCTGCGTTTCTGTCTGTATGTGTGCCTGTTTTTATGTAAAGGCCATTCTCGCTGTATTGCAAAGAGATGTCTGAGATCTGGTCATTAATGTATTGAAGTCTTGAGAGTTAACTATCTTTTCGAATTGTTCGCTGTTACGTGTACGAGTGCTATATATCCGAGTGTAGTATTTCGTTTCACTTTCTGCACAAATTTGTTTTTTTCACTTGGTAACAGTGCAAGTGCAGACTGCATTACTGAACGCTCATATTGTTTGGAAATTTCTGTCAACGTGTATGCAGCTGTTTTTCCTCTTAAGTTTGTCGCCAATCCCATTGAATATTTGTTGAGTCTAGTCACAGGCGTGTTCGGTCTTGCCTGGATACTAGTAAATTGTTGTCGAAATTTATTCTTCGTGGCAAGTCGAGTAGAATATAATATTTATGAAACCTTTGACCATTTAGACCAGGTGTGCTTTGTTTTATATAAAGGGCTTCATAAATAAATAATAATGTTTCTGATTTTTGCTTTTATGTAAAATTGAGAATAGTATATATATATATATATATATATATATATATATATATATATATATATATATATATATATATATATAATATTGATATATCATTGATTTTTTTATTGATCTTATTATGAAGCATGCCAGGCGCAATATATTCCAAATTTAACAATGGCATATTGTTTGTGGAGGAGAACAAATATATATTAAAATGTGTATTAGGTGTTGCGCACTTTGTAATAGATTAGTTTAAATATGACCAGAAGGATTAAACAAACAGAATGAACGGAAATTATAATTGCCTGCTCATTCGTTTCGGGCCTACTGCCAGCTCATCAGTAGGAAGACTGCACTTTCCTATCCTTGCACATTCTCCACCCTAATATATCATGGGTAAAAAGCGTAATACCGGCTCCTAATGATTTGTTGCTAGGAAGCACGAAACTAAATTGCACGAGTTTTTACGTTCTCTTCGTACTGTCTCTTGTTTAACCTTTAGATCAATTTTGAAATTATTTTTAACTAGGCGCGCAACACCTAATATCCAATAACCTATTATTTTTTTAAAAATTGATAATTTTTCTAACTCTATTGGCCAAAAAGTCATGTTATTCTCATTGCCTGGCTTACTGCGTGAACGTATTTGATTGATAGGTTGTCTAAAACATATTTTCATGGACACATTAATTTACCACACAGATAGGCTATAGTGGGGTCTTCAGCCTATTTGCTGAAGCGATCAGTCAGATAATTCACAAAATGTTTGCAACGTGTGCAATGATCAATTCCAATTTTCAAGTTCATTTGCTCAAGGTGATACATACATAAACTCAAATAAGGATATATATACACATATATATATATATATATATATATATATATATATTTGTGTGTGTGTGTGAGTGTGTGTGTATTTCCTTAATCAACAGTCTAATAATTAGGTCCATGAATACATAATTAATTTACAAAGTATATAAAGGAGTTCAAAGATATGAAGACTAACCGCAAATGACGATAAATATAAAATCATACAACATAAAGAAAACAGTAAGAGTTCCTAAACAAAACAATATTAATTATGCTACGTGAACAGAAACATTTTTCTACATGAGATATGAAGTCAATAAGTGTTCAAACTATGTTGGTCATAGTAATAATGGGCATAAATTATTAATTAAAATAAAGGCAAATATTTCAAATATGAGAGTATTGAAGATAAAGTGTTTAAAAACTGAGCCATCAAGATTAAGCTATAGTGGGAATATAAACATTGTATAAGACAATAACGAGGACAGATTTGGACTAAATCAGTGTTAAAGTCCATGAAGACAATAGTTATGCTAGACATTATTCATATTATACCAATTATTGGCAAACACAAAGCCAGTGATATTCTTTCAAAAAATTATTACTCTTCATATTCGTGCTGCTTATTATTTTTAAAACGGTCGATTTAAAATAAAAAATTTTAGTCGAAATATTTAATTTAAAATAATATTATTAAATAAATCCATGCATAAAAGGACTAAAAAAAGATAGGCCCACGCAATTAGTACTTATTTCTGTTAAGATCATGCGAGTTTTCTTAGATTTTTCTACTAAAAATGGCGATGGACAAAATATGTGCATACGCAGCTGCAGAAATACTACGCTTATGCAATAATTTGGTTAAGTAATCACGGTTGCGCTCTTTATTTATATATCATTCCCAATATATGCATACTTTTGGCGCATTGTGCATTGTATATAATGTAGAATAGGCAATTCATTCCGAAGAACTTTTTCCTCCTTATTGGGAACTCTTCAGGTGCCACCCAGAATTTGTCAAGGACCAGTCTGGAACCTGAGCATGTCTGCTTAGATTTTGTTTCTCTAACCACTGAGCCACCACGCCAAATTGCAGAAAAATGAAACCACATGTGGCGAATTTAGACGTATAACATTTTCATATTTATATTCAACATAATTCAGATTAAAAAATCACGTCTAGCGCACACGTGCGGAAGCAAAACTAGGAACCAATGATAACGCAAAATTTATTGATAGCTGATAATATTATGTGAAAATGGTTATAAAAATAGCAGATTGTTCTATATCGAGTATTAGTCGACGACTAAGGCATGAGTTGATCTATTCTAAGCCACCCAGCCGCAATAGTTAGAGCACCAAATTCCGAAGCAGAATTTCCCTGGTTCGAGCCCTGTCCGTGCCAAATTCTTGCGAGAATGTGATGAGTTCCCAGTAAGAACGAAACCGGTCTTCTGGATAAATTGCTTTTTCTACACAATACAATTCTTATTTTATACCGGAAAAATGCATGTAATTAACGGGTCAGGTGTTTATATCAAGATCGTGACCTTGGCTGTAATAATTGTTATCATCACCCACGCAAGCAATTTTCATTTAAGTATTCTTCTTTTTTGAGTTTAACCATGTTTTATTTTATATATTTTGGGAAAGTTGTATTGCTTTTCTCCCATGCAATTCATTAAAGTTTCGAGTAATTTTCTTTGCAATTTTATTATATCAAGGATGTATATAGAATAGAATACAATAGAAAGGAATTTCTTCATATTGATTCAAACATCAAATATTTTACCAAATAGATTACAACCTCAGAAAATATAAAATAAATAAATGCAATCACATCACCTATATATATGTCCAGTAAGACATAAATTTAGCATTTATTGCCAAATATAACTAAATGGAAAAAATCATTGTTATTCGCTTTATCAACACAATAAACACTCAGCAGTATTTTCACTGTGTGCGTTAAATCCAATCACGATAGAGATTTCAAAATGAAGACAAAAAGAGATAACTTTAATGAATAGATTTTTTATAATTTTTTTATATTTGGAATAATACTAATTCTTTCTACGAAGGCTGTTTGGCTCGATAATTATAAAAATCAAGGTACAATTAGAGTGCATAATTTTCAATAAATGAGTGAGAGCTTTGATTAGCAATTGTTTATTTTAATGATATTTATATATATATATATATATATATATATATATATATATATATATATATATATTATATAATATAATATATATATATATATATTACATACTGATATAATGAATAATTTTTCTTTTATAATATTATAGTTATTGTAGGGAAAATATTACATTTGATAATTTCCAAACTACAGTTATCTTATCCTCTTTATTTAACCAAGTAAAGTATTGTCATGATTAAAGTTCAATTTATTCAATTAATTGGATCGCACGTTTTTCGTTGTTCATTGTATAATAATTGAAAAGATAACCTAGAAGGAAGAATTTTTCCAACCCTTCTGCCAATTGAAACAAAAGGTTTATCAATTTTGGTCAAGAAAAGGTTTTCCGGCAAGAGTTCCTAAAAAAGGAGAATAGATCGCCATGTATACAGACATTAATCCTACCAATTAAAGTGGAATGCTTTTGTACAATATTACAGCTTCGTAAACCCTAAGGTCTGAAGTGAAATGAACTATTGCTCGTTAGCATATATGATGCATGAAACAGGAATAATATGTTTCAAATAATTTTGTGCAATTTCTATCCAGTTTGGCAAACCTATTTGAATTGGGTTCCAAGTTGCGGCGGCATAATCCAGGATGAATGCAATCCAAATAATATACATGTCTATCTGTTTATTCTTCAACATTGTGTTACTCTTTATTAAAGCCCACCTTCAATGTAATTAAAGGAATATCGGTCGCTCGGGCGGTGATGACAATTACTTTATATCAAGGCTGTGATCTTCGTATAAACTCATGTCCCATTATGTACACATATATATACCAGCATGAACTAAACATTTTATAACGTAGAAAAAAATCCATTCAACAAAACGGGTTCATCTTTATTGGAACCTATCACGTACTGTCCAGAATGTACCGCAGAATGGACTCGAACCTGTGCATATCTCCTTAGGAATCATTGGCTCTAAACATGCATCTGGGTGGCCCAGTGTTTAGAGCATCAGATTCCAAGGCATAAATGTCCCGGTTCGAGCACAGTCCGCGGCAAAACCCGGACATTACGTGATGAGTTTCAAAAAAGGACGAAATTTGTCTGCTGGTTGAATTTCCCTTTCTACGCTTAATCTATGATGTCAAATTTCTTTATATAATTGGTCATATGTTTATATTAAAATCGAAACTTCGATTAAAGTAATTACACTTTCAATATGTTTCACAGCAGAAGTTATGCACAAATGAACTGTACCTAGATACTTGAATTCATGTAGAAGTTTAATTTTAAATAGGCAAAACTATACTCCGTGTTTTGACCAATTTTCAATACTTTGGCTGCTTTACATTTCATCTTTAACCCTAATGTAATTAAATACCTGCTCAGATCATACATAAATTGTGTTATGTTATTCTTACAGAAATCAATATATTTCGGACCCATTGGAAAGATGATTTTTAAGTCATCGGCAAATTAATATATTTGACCATTAAGGATCTATTCTGCAAATTTGCAAATATGGTTTTAATTTGTATAGAACCCAAGCTTGATCCATGCGATACTCATCTTGTAACTTTTATTAATCTGGATCCTTAAACCATTTAATTGAATAATCATACCCCTATATATATATATATATATATATATATATATATATATATATATATAAATTAACAATTATGTTACCTAAAGATAATCGGATCAAGATTTAATGATCTAATTGCCTTTGTAATTGTATAAAAAATATATATAATAAAAGGCTTTGAGATATCAATAGAAACTATTGTCGCATCCAAAATATGCTCAACAACAATACATTAATAGAATGCTAAATATACGCGATTTTCTTTCGCGGATTTTCACTTTGTTTCTCAAATATCCGATTGATCCCTATTTCCAAAAACGGATCCGGTTTGTCTTCGTATTGACCCGGTGCGGATTCGTCCCTTTCTTCCAAAGGCTTCAACATCGTTTATACTAACCACTGGAAATCAGATACAACAATCCGCGTACGCAATTCGCGGAGATTCAAAATTTGAAGTCCGCACTGCGCAACCACTCACAAAGAATCATGGATAGAACATTGGTAATGGTTGATCGAACTTTCGTTAAATCTTGTTGGCTGGAACAAAAGCCAACCAGCAAAATTGAGTCAAAATGAATTATTATTAATAATTCATTTATCTAAAAAAGTGTAGGTATAGTATAGATTATTTTTTAGTCGTTGACAATCATTGACCTACAATATTTAGGCGATGGTTTTCGTTAGAATATCGATTGACGTTTTATCGTCCTTCCAAATGCTGTTTTTATAACACAGAACGCATTCAAGAAACCAAAATGCTGTTGAAGTAGGCTATCAATCGATATACAACCATGGTCTCCTTTTTAATGTTTTCCTTTTAAAAAAGGCTTTACTTATATGTCACACCCTAAAACAAGTTCTGATTTATGGTTATCCAGAAGATCAGGTAACTCACATGTGAGTCTTACGTTCTGAGCATTACAAATAAAATTCCTAAACGCTTTTTTCACGAATATATTCACAATCTCTT
Source organism: Eudiplozoon nipponicum (assembly GCA_029291075.1). Classification (NCBI taxonomy): domain Eukaryota; kingdom Metazoa; phylum Platyhelminthes; class Monogenea; order Mazocraeidea; family Diplozoidae; genus Eudiplozoon; species Eudiplozoon nipponicum. Next base: position 137 of record JAQBSW010004464.1, on the reverse strand, counting down.
CTATCAACAAGAAATATAATTTATAACTTTCCCTCATATTTACTTTAATTATTCAGAAGTTTGTATCTTAGTTTAGGGTTTCACTTTAGCTTTGCCAATAAGATACTATCTGATCATTGACGGATCACCAGTGGTGA
>JAQBSW010004463.1:0-69045 GCA_029291075.1 Eudiplozoon nipponicum | reverse complement strand
AGTGTGATCAAATATTTACTCAAAACATACAAATCTAATGTCACATTATTTTTGGAGAATTCGACATTCTTTGGATCAATTGAGAAGATTATTTTAAAATCATCAGCGAATTTGCAAACTCGACCGTTAAGGATCTTAGTTTCCAAATTTGCAAATACAATTTTAAATAAAATTGGCCCCAAGCTTGATCCCTGTGGAACTCCACTCGTTACTCGTTTCGATTTTGATATCAAATCGTTTACTTGAATACTCATTCGTTGATGCATCATGAAATTATTTGTTTGTGGTCCAATTCCTTAAAGCAGTTAACAACATAGTAATTGAGCCAGGTAACCGATTCCATTTCTACATTGACATTATTAAATCATTCCCAAATACTAGCTGGTTCGATTATAAATTTATATTTTCATCAATAGAGATTTATTATTTCGATTTCATGCATTTTATTTAAATCGCCTTCCAACATATTGTAACCATGGACGTCCAAAACAGATTGAAATAATTTTAAAAAGAATATCATTAATTAAAATGACATACGAAAGCCTATAGGCCACTTTTTAATATAATATTATCAATTTTTTATTTATTAAATCAATGATAGCATTTTGTTTACTAGAATGTAATATTTCACATTAAGAGTATAGAATAGAATAGAATATCTTTTTTTTTATTCAAACCACACATGTTCCATCAAATAGATAATAATATTAGAAAATGTACACAATATAAATTATATCACATAACACAAATATGTCCATTAAGTCTCGTATAGATAAGTAAATCTCAATAATTTTGACATATGATTTATTAACATCTGAATATCCAGCAGTAATTTCATTGCATACGCTATATCAATTTTGATACAATTATTATGAAAAGGGTAAAAACTGCATTTTTAATTAATTGCATATAAAATAACTGGTGAGTTAAATAATTCTAGATTTATTATCGAAGTTTACAAGAGAATTTTAAAATGTAAGGTACAATTCGAGTGTAATATTATGCATAAAGGAGAACCCTAACTAGCAATTGCTCATTTGTAGTCTAAATCGATGCTTGTTATAAAATTCCACATTTACAAGTTCATAAGAAAAGAAAGCTAAAGAAAGAATGCCAAAAATAATAAGATAAGCCTTGGCGATTACTCCAGTGAGGCTTTAAATGTAGATTTGACGTTTTATAAACTTTCAATAGATATAGAATTAGTAACACATTATCATAGATTATGCGATGATAGCTCTATTTGAGGCAATCATCAATAAAGTGCTTGTAAGGCCCATATACGATGTGAATGTAATTCCTTATATACACAATACTAGTTAATGGTAGCTACGTTGCAATTCTTGATCCTGACAGGGATTTTTATTTAGCTACAGCGTGTGATAACTTTTTGAATCAACAAAATATATTGATTACAACGTGCGTAATTTAAAATGGCATTAAAATCACGTTTTTTTCTGAGAAGGCATGCCCATTCGGAGAGGTCATATAGCTCCCCAGAATACTTACATTGACACGCTTATAAAGAAATTTGATGGTCAACGTATGTTATTTGGCTTTAAGTTAATTATTATAGAAGCTAGGTTTGTTATTGCTAATGCGTTTCGCATCAATAAACCCATCATTTATTGCAGTGAAGGGTTTTGTGATCTATTTGGATTTACGAGGGGGCAACTTTTAATTAAATCTGCCTGTTTAAATATATTGCATGGTCCTCTAACTACTGAAAAAGCAATAAATAACCTAAAAGCTGGGTTACACGGAGAAAATGAAACGGAAATTAGCATATGGTTGTATCACAAAAATGGTAATTGCAATTAATTTATATTTTAAGGTTCTCCGCTACAGTGCCATTTAGTTGTTGCGCCAGTACGCGATGAAAATGGTCTTATACCTTTACAGATAATTTTTTGCAGAGGAGATGAAAATAGTTTTATTAATGATACTGGCTTGAACGAATTGGTCAGTAGTAAGTTTTTCATATTTTAAATTAAATAACAGAAAAGCCCTCGTTGTTTAACCTACTTGGTTGGTTGAACTCAAGAAAAAAATGTCACAAAGATTCGTGGGAGAAATCAAGTAGGTTTAGTGTTTTGACACGCTTAATTCATCTAATGCTTCCCGAATTAGATTATTTACTTTAATTTTAGTTTTAAATGATTGCTCAATTAGCTCATAGATGTTAAACCTTTTGTTTAAAATATATTCTAATGAGAATAATTTTATAAGTAGTCATGTCAACAGATTCCATTTCGATTACAAGTTTGGATATTTTGTCTGTCCCGACTCAACAGGTTATAGTCACGGGAGACCTTAATATGCTCAACAGCAACGAGTTGTCTGACATGAAAGTGTAATCACTGTCTTCCTGCTAATGTCTATCTTTAATTCGAATTTCTAAAAGTTCTATTACTATCTTTTATTTACTATAATAGAAATATCGTTGATGTATATTGGCATGGCTACTTACCTGGTCTATGTCATAGTGAAATGGCATAACATAAGTAATTCCTTACCGATTGAATACTTTAGATAAGCAAAATGAGGTTTTTTAATATAATTTGTAACTAACTTACCGGGCTAATTGTTATTTTTCACGAGTTTGTTGTCGTGTTTGAATATTATCATTCTGACCGCAACAGCCCATAAAATTTCAGTAGGAGTTTCTCACTGGTGGAAATTTTTAGTCTAATGAGCTCAACTGGCCGTCTAGCCTTGCGCTTTCCTATGATCACTCTCATTCTTAATATTATACTTATTAATTTCCATCAGCGATTTCATATCAATATCAACTCTGGCTTAAATTTAAATTACTTATCTGGAAATTCTCAATATTTTATGCTGATTTTCTATGAACGAGTTTTTTACATTCAGGATTATTAGTGCACCTCTCAATCAAGGCTTCTCTGGGGTTTTCTTGTCCGGATCGCTACTTGTAATACATTTTTAATTCTTTGACATTAGTTTTGGCTGTTTTTGAGGCAGCTATCTTCATCAATGGAATTTGCAGTATTAATGGTCTGATCTGCGTTGTTGATCTATCCGTTCTAGAACTTGACTTTGTATATCATTAGATGTGTCTCATGAGATCATTTCGTGGGTCCGATTCTGTTTATTCTGATTCTGTCTCAGATGCGAATAGAAAATTTTCGACGCAAATATTTATCTACACGGATGATTTGGCTTTAAATTTAAATTTCCATTCTTCTGAGTTTGGCCCTGTCATTTTTCTTCGTATTATTTCCTTAACAAACTCGGCCTCAGAATTAATCAAAGTAAAACTGCACCTGAAGTTGAGAAAAGATATTCCATCTTATCTTGTACTAAGTAACTCATTATGATTTATCCCAAATGGGTGTAGCACATTAATATCTAATCTTTTGTTTTTGCCCGAATTCCACACACTCCTGACTTTAATTTGAAAGTTGTTTCGTATAATTTGGATTAAGGTTTCTTATAAATCATTAAGGATGGCTCTCTTTAATAATTCTGGTTTACCCAACATTCATTATGTCATTAAGTTTTATTGTCCCCTTTTCCAACTGATATTTTCGTAACTAGAAGACTCAAAATATACATTAATTACAGGGGTAAATTTATAATAGAATGGTTGTTTCTGCCTTGGTTTGATAGACTTACATTATACTCTGTCTTATTAGTTAGCACATATGGGGTATTGCCACTAGGAGTAGTTGAGTTCAGTTCTATCATTACTACTTCAAACTTTAATAAATTTACCTGCTTCCCGATGTCATTTGTGACGTAAAATCGAGTTTAGATCATACTCTTTTAGTGTCCCTAGCAGCTCTAAGGAATTAAATTAAATGATTTTCTTAATTCTAGTAGATGGTTCAGTGCTGAAAGCGCAATCTTTTTCTCTTTACGGGCTGAGCGGTGTTATACTTATAGTTAACTAAGTCTGTCTTTTCTAGATTTTATTTTGTCTCGCTGTCCTGAATATTTAATCAATCATCTATTTTAAATAGTCTTCATTTCCATACGTAAATCGAGTATGTCTCCTTTGTTTGACATTGACTGTCAAATCGTTTATGGGATGTGTTTTCCGTTGAAAAAGGCTTCTGAAACCAGAAGTCGAAATATTCGGAGTCAGAATGAAGTTGGTGGATGCAAACAATCTGTTGAACCCAACAAAGATAAGGTAATTAATCTATTACCTGTCGTGTGACGTTTTGTTTTTGTTCTAAAAGTATCTTTTTAGCCACAATGAAATTAATAATAGCAGTCTACTCAGAAAAATAAAGTTGACGCGTTTTCACCAAGTATTTAAATAATATAAAAACAGATGGCGAAATAATTTTACATTGAAAGGCTTGCTCAGCAAGTTGCTGCATATCTGCTTGCCCCTTGTGCCTAACAATGGCTAATGTATCAGGTTGCTTAATAACGTGTGTCTATTAAACATCACTATACATAGGGAACAATTTATTTGATAAACATCATGGAAAGCTATGTATCGACATTAAGAATTTGATGTCTTACTGCTTAATATTAAAATATGTAAAACGTTATAATGAGGCTATGCCACTAATTTCCTTGTCAAAATGAGCGATTTATATGCAGTTTCCCTTCACTTAAGTGGTCTCTACCAGTAGTTAGAAGTTTTAGTAGAAATAATAGCATTTGAATTTTATTAACTATTATCAGAAGCAAAATTTGCTTTTATGATTTGTTGATAGTAGTTTTGAATTCAACAAACGTTGTTTTGGCCAAATAGAGAACTAGTATCTTCATGAAATTTGCAACCAATTTTTATTTACTTAATCATATTCATTCATAAGCCATAGTTTAATGGCTAACATTTCTTTTCGATGGTAATCGCTAAAATGTGGATTATGTTTTTTTAAATTTTGACATTCTTAGAGTTAAATACTGTTTGTTGCGAAGAACTAATATATATGCAAGTATGTATTAGATTTTGCGAACCTAGTAACAAATTAGTTCAGTTGTGACCAGAAGGATAAACCAAAGGCAGCATGAACGGAAAGTATAATCTCATGCACATTCGTTTAGTGCTTACTAGCGACTCATCAGTAGGAGCCGGTATTACGCCCTTTAACCACTATATATTTTGGTCAAGAATGTGGGATAATAGGGCGGTACATCATTTTGGTACCATGTTCCGACTCGGAAACCATAGTGTTAGTACCATGTACCTTTTCGGTACAATAATGTTGGTATCGGTAACTAACAAAATAGACATAGTGTTAGTATCCTTTACAGACTCAGTATATATATTATATAGTGTGAGTTAGCATTGAAGTCGTATTGTCGTTGACTTTAGATTATGTTAGCTTCACTATTACAGGTTTACACATTCGTCTAGGAGATTGTACCATCCTATTATTCCACATTCTTCTACCAAATATATAGTCGTTAAAGGACGTAATACCGGCTCCTACTGATGAGTCGCCAGTAATTTTCGAAACGAATGTGCATGAGATTATACTTTCCGTTCATGCTGCCTTTGGTTTATCCTTCTGGTCACAAATGAACTAATTCTTAGAGTTAGTCAAACTTAATGTCCATACATTCATACTAAATGAGTTTACACATGGCTGATCAAGAAACACAATTAGTTGCTGCGTGTGTATTGTACATCGGCTGATGTTAAAAGCGAAATTTTATCGTAGAATTGCAAATTTATTTTTATTACTTATATAATTAAAATTTTATTATTGTTATGAGTATATTTTATCCAATGAGAATACTCAGCTATCTCGTAATTTACTTTCAGAAATTTTTAAATTACGAGTAATGACTAAAGTTATTAGTAGGTATCATTCATATAAATTATGTCTTTCGTGAGAGTAGTGTGAAATGTATACAACTGGGCATTAATCTGTCACTAGCAAGTGTAATAACAAAGCCTATCTCTACTAATGAAATATTTTCGATATCTTCATGTGTTAACTTTTTTTTACTGTTAACAGTTGTTTACACGTACAGCCAGCGAAGCCCTGCGGCTGCAAATGGCTCTTTAGATATTGCCTATCGAAATCAGGGACTTAACGAGATAGAGCTTGGCCATGATGCTGAAATTGCAGACCGACGTCGTGTTCGCTATGATCCGAGTAATAATGAGGTCCGTGTCTCGGTTGAAAGTGTTTGCGATGTGCCTCAAAAACCGTCGGAAGACGGATCATCGTTCAATTACGGTATGCCAATTCTTTTAGAAATGAAGTCGATATTATACTTAATTTTATAGAAATCATCATCGCATACAGCAAAGGAAAAATATTCATAAGCGCCGCAGCTCACTAAGGCGAAGTCAGACTAAAAAATTCTCAACTTACCATTAAGAAATGGGCGGCCTAATGTTCTCTCAGAACTCATACATAAATATGAATCCGACCAGAATATTTTCATTCATTAATTTAAAATGTGCCCACATTTGACAAAAAGATTTTAGGATACCTAGGTTTACGTTTCACAGCCAATAGTGCAACCAGAAGTGGTACGTTCCGAAACAGCTCAACATCGTTTCGCATAATAATAGGTTAGCCTAATGGTAATGCCAGTAAACGAAAAGTTTGTTTTGATTTGCCTTCTTGAACACTATTTAGAGCAATATCTCCCGAATCTTGAATCATGTTCGTGCATCTCACCTTAACTAAAATTAAAAAGCGTATTAGCTTGTCGCATTTTTATCATGTTAAGTTATGTTTAGCTGTAGATTTACGCACAGAAACAAATTTATCTTCTACACACAACGTCGGTATGCGCTCCGATAGGTGCGAATTCAATTTTCAAACGCATCCGCCTAGATAAGATTGAACACAAAACAATTCCAGATACGTCTCCTTGAGTGGTATTTTGTCAGATATATAATAGTATGTTCAGTCGGGCTAATTGAAAATTAAGATAAAAAGCGAAACCAACGATAATCAACTTAAGGGAAAATTTGACAAACCATATATTGGTGTTAAGCTTCATATTGCATGTTGTCCGAGGCCTCTGTAGTAAAGGAATTGATTTTCATGATTCTGAAGTCAATGCGTTGAATTTCAATCCTGGAGCGTGTCAGTGTTGACTACTTTTCAAGTGTGTCCAATGATAGCGAAATTTTCTACTCGGAAAATTGCTTTTACTTTCCAATGAACTATTTTTGTTCCGAGATTATTTTTATTTCAATTCTGTCATAATATTTTTTCAAAATTTATAAGTATAAACATTTAAATAATATAGCCTGAATATTTTAACAGAATCGTGTTGGAATGCATTTATAATCTGATGCCTTGCTTAAATATATTTCAACAATTTATATTTATAATGTCGATATAAAATCCACATAATATTATTAGGAAAATGCGGTTCATCAACTAGATTCAAGAATATTCACTTAAATGAAATAATTCTTATAAATAAAAGTGGCGTAGGTATATTATTCACTACTGAACGCAATTTTCCAGAATTCGGATCCAGACCGATAATTTCTGGAACCACTGATGAGTGCAAAATACGAATGAAACTGATCTAATTGATGTATTTTATTTGCATTCTTTGCAACTTTCACTAGATTACGATAAAATTCTTATCAATTCCTTCGCCTTTACTTATATATATATGATCCATTTTTTAAATTGTTTTGTCGGAGTGCCAGCTTCATATATTCCAATTCCGCGTTTTGCGTACGCGGGTAGTAGCTTTGCACGGACAGTTTCACAAAGATCCGATTGATCACAATTTCCAATTTTGTTTTGTCTTTGATCGGGTTGAGTTTTTATTCGTCCCAATAGAAATGCGGTTCTATCACATCTTTGTTTACTGGCGACGTTTCGGTGCCTACTTTCCAGCACCATCCTCAGGCCACTATACACAGCACAATACTCACAATAGCAGATTTAAGCAAATGTGGTAACCTCGTTCCAAAACCATTCTATTTATATATTTTTTGACTCAACACTAGTTTTAATCATAGAATTTGTCTCAGTAACTAATCTCACTATATAACTTATTGCAATTAGCAGACCAATCCTTCGTCGCCAGTAAACAAAGATGTGATAGAACCACATTTCCATTGGGACGAATACAAACTCAACCCGATCAAAGACAAAACAAAATTGGAAATTGTGATCAATCGGATCTTTGTGAAACTGTCCGTGCAAAGCCACTACCCGCGTACGCAAAACGCGGCAATGGAATATATGATCCATTTGTTGGAGTAATATCGTTATCCTTGATTTTGTTTTGACCTTAGCCTTTAGAATTTGCTACTCAACGACCCACGCACTGTAACTTGTATTTGGGTCATGCTGGTAATAAATTTATATGATTATACTTTTCTTGAAAACATGTTTTGATGCTCCTATCAATTCTATTAGTGGTTATCAATGCTTGCCGAGCTAACATGTATTAGCTCTGGAGCAACAGAGATTTCTTGCAATCATTCATTGTTCCTCGTTTGTTCCGGTGAAAGTTGTAATAAACCTCAAAGTTGTACTGATTTACATTAATTTATCTACAGTTATTGCTTAAACATTTCTTTGAACTAAATATGAAATATCTCTATTTTGTACAATAGATGAAATATAAGACGGTGGTATGGTTTATATATGTCTCTATAATATGTTTATTTTCGCCTGGTTGATCTGTCAAGTCGTAGTCCAGACGGATCTATGTAGAAATATCTTACTATATCCCTCAATTATAATGGAGGCTAAGGTTCGCTATGTGCGTATGAGCCACTATGTTTGGATTGCTGCTGTCTCTCATAAGATAGGATGCTTGTTATTATGGTCTGTCAAGATTAATAACGAACCGTCAGCAATTACAAACAGACTACTTGGTGAATTACCTGATCCCTGTTGTTTAAAACAAAGTTTTAGCTTCTATTCTTTGAATCAAGTTTGCGAGTTTGAAATAATCACCAATCCCACTGTATTTAACCAGTCATCGAACAACATAATAAAACTACTTCCAGTTGCACACACTGACGGCAAACTGAATATTTACCACCACCCACTCAAGCAATGATTGTTTAATTTTAACTTCCATGCTTCATGTTTTGATTTAGACTATTTCTGAATTGTCCTGTAGGCAATTTAAGAAATCATAAGCTCATGACTCCATATTTGTATTTTGTGGTTGTTTAACGCAGCCAATATCAGGTAATAATTTAATTTTCTATCTGGCACAAAATTAATAATTAATGAGATTCGGTGCTTAGCAATGCAATGCAATAAATTAAAATTGCCACTTCCGAAGCTCCAATGCGCATGTGCGCATTTGTTTCACAATTGAAGGGCAATGCCTAAGTGGCGATAATTTTTATTTAATTCACATTCAAAACTATTTCTCATTTCGTCGCAAATTTGCCGCAGAAACATTATTTTGCAGAAAATATAAATCTGCGACTTACCCTTAGTGCCTTAGCCTATAATGAACGCGCTATAATTTTCACCAAATGCGCACAGTCGGGCAATTCAAAATCAAGATAAACTGACCAGCACAAGATTATGCACGAGAAACAAAAGTGATAATTGACCATCTCATAAAAACGTATAACTAACAAGAAAACATATGGAATTAACACATACTAAATTAATTTCCAATTCCACAACCGAATCTGCGCACGCATTACCAGAGTAACGCAATATTTAAAAAAATCTATTAATTAATTTGAATTTTTATGCACATTCGATGTGTGATTTAAGTTGTAGTTTACTAAATCTCCGTCGAAATATTTGATCAAATTGACAAATTTACCAATAAAATACGTTCAACTGTTAAATGAGTATTCATACTAATAAGGGATTTCTTTTATGTTCCGGTCGTGGTAAGTTCTGGAAAATACTTGAGACTCCAATATAGATGCGACCGGTCTACTTGATGATTTTCCTTTGTTAACATAAATAATGCTTGGTTTATATTGGCTTTATCAGCTCAATCATATCCTAACATTAATTCAATATATGGTCTATTGAAATGAGCGAATTAGTTTTCGTTTATAGTTCTCATCGACTGTTAACGTTTTCGGTTCTAAGGCAGTTTATCTCTCTGCGACAAATTGTCGTTGGGGCTGCAACCTGATCAGGTGCAACACAATCAAAGCAGGATTAAGGGGCCTAACCTCATTAGTACGAGAATTTAGTGTCATGTACATCGGTTTATTGTTGCGTTACTAGCGTATTCTTGACGTAACTTAATGTTGATATCACTGGAAATTGGTGCGTCTTAATGCCGCTCAAGCCCAGCGGCTAAAATAGTCGATTTGCGAAAAAATAGTTTTAGTATAGTATTTAAAAGTTGTTCAAGTGATCCACATTCCCAAATAAATGCTGCGCCTGAATCTGAAATAAACGCAAATTCCACCTGTATCTAACCAGTCGTCGTCAATATGAATATTGACGCAACTCTTACGTACTGACGGAAAATTGACTGTTGAGAATTAAATGAAGTTATGCTAAATCAAATATGCAATTCTCATCGCTAGCAGTCTCACATACATTTGAACTTGACTCGAAATATCGGCTGTGAAATTTCTAGATATTCATGGGTGTTACATATTTGATTCTTGCGTCACGCACTTAAGTTATCAATTAACTAAATATTAATTGCCCGGATGGTTCTACAAATGGGTTAAAAAAGCTTGCGAACTTGAGGTGAATAACAATCTAATTTTATTTAATCGGCCAACTAACCAAGCAAAACTGCTGTCGCGCGCACGTATTAGTGTGTTTCAACCTTTTTACTTACTATCATATCTCGGCAGAAAGCTGAACAGCAAATAGCAAAATTGCGATCAGCTTCGCGATGTAAGCCACAAACTCGTCTTACAGCATATTTCCGCTGCTGTTCTTTGCTTCATTTTGCTCGTTATTCGGTTGATTCTTTTAACACTGGTGTCATCTCAATAATTATGTTTAATGCCACTCTTCGAGATATCGTTTCTAAATGATACGCAGGTCCAGATCTGTTGAAGTTGAAGGCCAATTTTGTTTTAACATTTATAGAATTTTTCACAATTAAATCTCTAATCTGTCAGACTAATCACTCTCGGGTGAATTCAGTATGAATTCATATTATATATGGGTGATAGTACTCTCTTTTTCTTTTGATTTAAACACGAATACGAGTTATTCGGTTATTTACAACTAGCACTGTGGAATTGGAATTTATATATATTTTGAATGTCCAGAAAGGTAATTGTCTGGCGTAATCATATGCCGAAATACATCGTGCACAAACTAATTAAATTTAGTAGAATAATGCTTTATGTACTTAAAAGAGTTGTAGAGCCAAAACACGTTAAAGCAAGTTAAATGAATCGTTGATTGTTATAGAAAGACTAATTTAATAACCATATCATGGCGCCTCATACAGACTTTTCTAAAAAATATAGCCAATTAAATATTGTCGCCAAATGATTTTTGTTCAGTTTTTGCTGAACTAAATTTGGACGATGCTACGATAGTGCAGATAAATTAAAGTCAAGCATTGGCTAGTAAAACATGCTATTTTACGTGCCTTATGTATTTGTTCTACTCTGCTACAAGAAAGTAGTCCACAACTTTCATTAAATAATTTTCCATTTCATTTGCGCAGTATAAACAGTCATCAATATGATTCGTTTTTATGCATGGATTTTTCGTAGACCATTAAACATATTTATTGATTAGGAATCAATTCACAGCATTCCCTGTTTTTATATACTTCCGGTAAGCAACAACGTTTAAACTTTACCTTTGGTCATTAGTATGGAGAAAGGCGATACGACTTAGAGAGCATTATCTGGAATGCTTCGACTGCAGAAAAATATCAGTTTTACGCGGAAATTGTTTATTTGTGACTTTGGTATGTATATAAAATAAATAAAAATGGCCATTTAACTATTAGCCTCGTTCGATTATTATTTCAAACGTATTACTCACTGTATTTAAAAATGGTGTCGATTTTGAATCTATAGAAGAATACACTATGTTTAGCTAGTTTTTAAATTGTGAATGCATATACGTGTATATGAAATTACGATGATTATAGGATCGATATTACCAAAGTCGGTTTAGTCACAGTTAAAAATGAGAATAGTTATAATGACACTCATGCCACAATATCGTGTCTTGTGGTCAAGTTTGGCATATATCGAGATTTAGAACTCACAAGTAATAGGTCAATCGCTGGTTGAACATATTTAAAATCCTATTTGAATAATTAGCGTAATATTCCTCGTATACAATATTGAACATAGAAATATATAATATATGTGGCTGTGTTATAAATATAATTTTGGTAGATACTTGTCAATATACTACTGAAATTTATATAAGATTTTAGTACCTTAGGAGAAATGTAGTTTGGCATTTTATTGCTAAATGCTAAAACGGCCTAACAAATATCTGCATTAAACTAGCAGCGTCATTTTTAAGTTTATGCTTGATTCTTAAGATAAATAGTTATCTCGTGTATTATTGCATGTTTGAGTCATTATTTTTTAAACTGTACCCTCTTATCAAATAACCATTTATTGGTTCAAAATCTGTAGAAATTTAGCGGGAAATTGATGTTTAGTTTAGTAGTTGCGTGAATTCTCCTTTGGCTCCCACTAGGCAAGAGAACGTATATTTATAAATTTTCTAATTCATTGTCAATCTATTTTTGCCATTTCAGAGGCATCGCCTCTTAAAACATACAAACTCATACAACCACGTATTTACTGGCGTAGCAGACTTACTCAGGTTCGTACCATGTCTGCAGTAACTACTGACTTGAAGAGCTTCCAAAAAGGAAGATACCGGTCAACTGGATGAATTGTATTTTATACATTATACAATTACTTTTACTTTACTTTACTGCGGCTGACTCCTTTTGGAGGATAAGCCGGCTCCATAGAAATCCCGGATTATACCTCTCCATGCCGGGCGGTTGGCAGCCATTTCGGAACATCGAACATTCCAACACCCGAAATAAATAGGTGTTTTCGCGCTGATACAGAGCGCGTCGCTTGCCGGGACGCCGTAGCATGAACGGTATTTGTGACATTTCATGGAGTTTCTTGGGAATTTGGTACAAGTGGTGTCCCCTCACATTATACAATGCTTAGTTTATACTAAAAATGTCTATATATTGATGTTTATATCAAAATCGTGACCTTTATTTAAATAACAGAACTACTGGTATTTGTTCATGGATCAAATAATACATCTGCGAAATCAAAAGCGAAAGAGTAATGAGTGTATTCACAGATTCTATGGATTTATAGAAACGTTAGATTTATTAACAGAGAGCATTTCAAATTCTCCTTTGGCAAATGAAATTCAAACGATATTGATTATATGCAGTTTTTTTATATATCTTTTGCAAAGAAATAACGCCGTTGAACGTTAGGCATGACACTTTTGGATTTTATGTGTTTTACTCCAGTCCTTATATTTGAATCTTACAGTTCGCACGAAGAACTCTTACTAGTTTTATTCGGTTATTAAAGAGACGTAATTAAATTCTATTTTGCGTTAAATTTTCCATGTATCAAATAATGTTGAGGGGCGAAAGTCATTCACTGCAAATTAATAATTTATAAAGTCATTTCTACTATTATTCTCAACTGTGTGGGCTGCTACTAACGATTTGTCAAGTTAGTACGCCTTCATTTTTTAAAAATTTTAAACATTGTTTTTGTTATGCTTACAATATATTATATTTTACTATTATTATTACTATTACTACTACTACTGAATTAAAGCATTTAGCATGTAATTTACACGGATCATTCGCTGACATCACCATAAAATGTTTAGTTTTGCGTGGATTGCAAATAAACATTGAATCCTACTACCTAGTAAAGTCTGGTGACGGATGGGCCGGAAATTGTGTCTTACGTCATTAATCTATCTGGTGTGAGGACCTCTAGAAGCACTAACGCGCCGCTAGCATAACCAAACGGGTCATAAAGTCACCCACGCCACAAAATTTGCAAGTGATCAATCAATTTTAATTTTATATATATATATATATATAATGGAATCTCGTCCGTGGCAAAATTTGACTGTGTTTTAATAGTGCCCAATTGGAACGAAACTGGTTTACTGGATGAATTACCGTAGCTACCTGATGCAATATTAAATTGAGGTTTATATGACTGGATTTCATTATATCGAGTGGTGAGGGGACACCACTTGTACCAAATTCCCAAGAAACTCCATGAAATGGAGGCGGCTTATCCTCCTCTAAAGGAATCAGCGCAGTAAAAAGTGATTATATATATATATATATATATATATATATATATATATAGTCAAGTGTGGCTAACTGACGGTTGTCTTTTTTTCGCATTCATTGGCTTCATCGGGCATTAAATTGCATATTTATCCCATTTTTTCTGTCTATCATGAACAGAATCTTTTAATCGTACACTTAGCAACAAACTAAGGCCTGTTGTGACAATTTTTCTACATTAAAGTATTTTTATGGGATGGATACTTGCATAGTTTTTTACTTCGCTATACATTTTCATTTTGCATCTTCCCATGTGTTCATTATCTTTAACATTTTTCTTCTAAACATGTATGTATTGCGTACATGTTTATCATAAGTTATACGTTGTTAAAAAGTATACCTTGTTTTTTGTAACTTACTTTTTTAATTTTTATTACTTATACATAGATGTATATACATTTGATTTTATTTTCTTAATTTATTACCTTGTCGACCTTCTCGCAGTATAATAGTTTGGCTCACAGCCAGCTTCCTATTTCATTCGAGTTTACGCATTCGTACACATAAAGGTAATTATTTTAGCTACAAATTTGCCCTTAAGTTTGCCATTTGCCATAAGTGTATCAATTTACTAAGACGTGTAAAGCGTCAATTGTAATGCCTAAGTAGTCATTGATTACGCGGGTGTTAACTTTGTTAAAGTTAATTCCGTCTTAAGTAATGTTTTACTTAAGCTTGCTGGTCAGTTTTTGTCAGTTTGAAGCTTCTAAGATCTAGTTTATTACTTTAATTTACTGCGGCTGACTCCTTTTGGAGGATAAGCCGGCTCCAGTGACATTTCATGGAGTTTCTTGGGAATTTGGTACAAGTGGTGTCCCCTCACCACTCGGCTTTTTGATCGAGGACGCACCTCTAGCCTTTGCACATCAAAGCGCAGTCTGCAAGGCAGCAGTAAGTTGCATGGTTGCCGGTGGCTGTTGAGAGCTCATTCGCCATTCGGAAGTACGGGGTACTGTCCAGGAGTCCATGTAATCCTGTGACTGTTGAACCCTTTTGTGGCGGGGAACACACGCCGATTTATGGTGATGTCGTCGGGCTCATGTGGTATTTTATAGGAGATCCGATTGCCGGTCGGAAATCCACCACGCCCTGGTGACACCACCGCCATAGCCCCGTTAGCCCATGTACGATCGGCCATCGAAACATGGTTGACAACGTCGTACCACGTTGAGGAGGGGATGGACTTTACGACGGAGATCTAGTTTATGCTTGAACATAGCTATTATTCTTATTCCAATGTACAAAAAAAGCAATTATTTAAATCAAGGTTGCGAGCTTCTTAAAAACACTGGCCAATTATAATCAATGTTGCTGGATTTCCGTAACCACCAATCCCGTTTGATAAACATTTGTCAGTATAAACTGAACGCTGTATAAGATAGCAAAAGCAGTTCCTTCAGTAGTCCGGTGAGGAAATTTTTTTGTCTAAATTTCCATACCTTACACATAACCCAGGTGGTGTGATGTATATTATGTAATGAAAAATTGTGGATGGTTTGTTGGAGTTTTGATCGCAATAGATGCAACATAGACTCTACCTGAATGGTAGGTTGACTAAACATTTAACAAATATGTCCTCACATCCTAAAAAATGAACGATCGCCTAACGAAACGCATGCGAGTCTGGAATAGCCAATTCTGTTGACGATATCTGTAATGGTAGCTGTTTCACTATTGAGCAAATGTTGTTAGAGGAGTGAATTTGCGACACAAATTGATTTAAATATTGAACCCTTGATTCTTTAAGCATTCCACCTACACGAGAATTTATTTTTTTGTCTCGTTATTTTCGTTGCCTTTCTCATTTCAATAATTTAGACTTCTGGTGATGCACGTTCTAATTTTCTATTTTCGCTAAAATATTGTTTTTCTTGTAAAAAAATAGGTGTTGCCAAACCTGGTCATCTGTTTAGACATGACCGAATCATCGACGTAAGACCTTACGCAAGGTAAGTTGGAGGGGGAAAATGTGTTTTCTAGTTTGTATCTACGTGTTATTGATATGAATAGTACACTAAAATTAGTTTATTAGTCCAGAAATTTCACATTTGAAAAACATAAATAACCGGGCTCGAAACTTTATATTTATTATTATTCTTCATTAAATGGTTTTAGTTCTTTTTTGTCTACTTTTATATCTACAATGGACATGATTAACTATGGAGTTGGCATTTAATTTAATGCATTGCAAACTGTTATTAATGACGAACCGTCTGCAACATTAACAACTTACATCTTGCTTTTCATGGGGCGAAATTATACGCCTTTCCATAAACACACGTGTAGAAAGATACATTAACATTAAATGCAAAAATTTTTGTTTATTGGGATTTTCTTTCAATTTCAGTCATATAGCTGTCTTGGCAACAATGCATTAATTAATTTTTATGAGTTTATTTTGTGCTGTCTCAGAGAAGGCTGAGAAATCTTCGTGTCCGAATGTTGGCAATGGAAAATTTATGTATGTTCTGTGCATACACATAATTTGCTTTTATTGCAAAACAATTGTATCATTGAGGGATATTCTATTGTGAATGCATAGATTAATTTCTTTCTTGAGTTGTTAATTTTTATTCGTTTCCATTTTCAGATTGATTGGTCTATTATTTCTCAATAAACGTAGCCTTAGTTTTTTTAATAGTTCTACTTTTAAAAATAAGTTTTAGTCAAAAGGCATCTCACATTTCAATTTATTTGCATTTATATTTAGTTTATTTTAAATATTATGGAAGAATTAATTTCTTAATTTGTTCATTATAGATTAATCATGCCGAATAAAGAACATATATTAAGTTAGTGTGGCATAATAAGGCTAGATTTGGAAATTAGTCAACTAGTTCGATTACGTCCTTAGCGAATACTAACGTGTAGTAGGATCGGCGCAGAAAACGTATTCAACGTTGCCTAATGGTTATATCTTCATATGCTCTCATCGATTGCAGCACAGTCGCTAGCAAAGACGCTTTCTACCACTAACTATTTTTTTACTATAAGGAGCAGGAAGTTCAGATATAGCCTTGGTTAGGCGTGATATGGAAGCCTAAGTTCGGTGCCTCAGTAACGCCGATTTCATCTAGGTTTCAGATACACCTTAAGCTCAACAAGCAACGATAAGTGTGTGCTATTTTTGGATGGCTGCGCGAAGCATATGTTAAACTTAAAAAACAAAAAAAATCTTTAAACGTAGTGTAAGACGTTGCGGAAAATATCGTCATATTACCCCTGAACAACTATGTATTATGTAGCGTTCAATTACAGATGTAGTAGTCTCATCTGTGATTGTCATTCGTTTTGCAATACGTAAGACCCTGACCATGCACTTATCTGTTGTATCAATTAGTTATAGATAGCCTGTATACATCCATGACTTCCGTTCTTAATGGAACACGTATATCGACTCGGGCCATGCAATTGTCCGAAGATATTCTGAATTTGTAGTAAGTGATTTTAATTGTGAAAGTTTTACCTTACTGTGGGGAAGGGGATAAGATCTGATAGGCACATTGCAGGTTTGGCATTGTAGACTGCCATAGAATTAATCATTTGGTTCGTGAAAAGTCTGTAGAGATTCTAGAATCTAGGCGCAAGTTCCTGCTAGCTTGGCTTATAATATTCGTATAGGTGTTAGCCATTAACTTAAGTTCAGTCTGAATGTTGAGCCTGAAACCTTCTGAACTATAATGACCGACGAGATGGTCGAAGTGCTCGCATCAGATAGCAGCCGATGTTCGCTTCAATTTATTCGCGCAAAAGGTCAGCGAAACAATAAATGATTTTAAAGAAAATATAAAAACCTAAAATATGTGTCATTTTTATAAGTAAGTTGAATACTTCAGAGATAAAATTTCTTGGGCATCTGCATCAGTCTCGATTCCAGTAAGTCTGCTTGTAATTTAATCTTATTTCTTAAAGGACGCAAATTTTCAAACCTTGATTATTTGCTTCTTATCTCTCATACGGATCGTAGGGACCTCATTTTCGGAGCGTTTAGTAAACCTTTTCGTATTATATGGTATAGGGAGATCGCGCTACTGGCTTGAATTACGTCGACCATCATTCATATCTTCAAATCCGGTTATCGTAATAGATGTGATAAGCATCGGCTTATAAAATTGACTCCGGTCGTATCTTGTTTATTTTCTTCGAGTATCTTACGCTGTGTGCTTTGCCTGAATCCAATACAAAGAAGAGCTAGTTTTATTCCAGTCAGGAAGAATTTATATATATATATATATATATATATATATATATCTATATATATGTGTGTGTGTATGTGTGTGTGTGTGCGTTTATCTTTATGCAAATACTTTAATGGCGCCATGTATATCGCCAAATAGTTTACATCTCGATGAAAAATTAACAGTACAACATAATTCCGTATATTGCTGAAAATTAGTTTTGGTGGCACAGTGAATGACTTGAATAATTGTGAAGCAAATTTGCTCCGGCCATGAAAATTAAAAGAAGTATTCTTTAAATCAAGTTTGCGAGCTTGAAGTAAACAACAATCCCATTGTATTAAACCAGTCATCGAATAACATAACAAAACTAACGCCGACGACTGGTTAAATAAAATGGGATTGGTGTTTACTTCAAGCGCACAAACTTGATTTAAAGAATTGTTACCACCACCCGCGCAATCAATTATTGTTAAATTAAAAGAGGCACTTTGTCAGTGCCAAATAGTAATTCTCATGTAAAAAGAGCTGAGATGTTGGCCATTTAATGTATAAGAAAATTTACTGTTTGAAATCATTTTCATTCCTCTGGTTGTTTTCTGTTGATAGATAATATGTTTACGTCATGCATTTTGTTTGTACAACTGATAATCATGTGCGCATGTCGATATTTGTAGAGACTAACCGAATATCGTCCGTGCTAGCTTCACCACATGATATCGCAGTCAGTTTGCCTTCATTTACACTGTTGCTAACATGCACTTCTTTGTTTGCATAGCTATTGATAATTTTTGATTCCTCATCAATTTTTAGTCTTCATTAACTTGTTATCTGTGTGTACATATAATATAGGTTATTATATATCCGTACTTTAATCGCTTGTTGTCAAGTCCTAACTGAAATTAACTTCGTTGTCATTGTTTATACGAAACAACATTTTCAAGGCATTGGTGTTGATAAAGAAATTTCCGAATCGGCTATTGCACGCCGTTGTTGCTTTCGGCTTGCTGGCTAATTGCTTATTTCTGGATGAGGTTACACCTGAAATTCATTCTGTGGACGCTTTTCCACTAAAAAATCATTGGTGTTAATACTGATTGCAAGTTATTGTCGTTTAGCATTGTGAGAAATTTTTTGTTCCAACGATTTTCAAATAAATATTCCCATGGACAGGTTGACTTCTTTGCGAGTGGGTTCGGCTTTGTGACAGTTTTCCTGTTATCCTACTATGTTACACAGTTAAGATTTAAAAGGACATAATTCGAAATAATTATTAGTAATTATCTTCTGTAATTTAGATTATTAATCCAAAAAGACTATCATTTTAATAGACCACATTCTACGATTCTTGATGTCAGCAATTATCATTGGCTATTTAACTAAATTCATTTTTATATATTTCAGGAGAGTAATTTACATATACTTCCAAAGCAAATAATGTCATTTTCTATGCTTAACTACATCTGTAATAATAACTTTATTTTTATGGATGGATGCATGTATGTCTGTTTGTGCGTGTATGAAAATTTGGTTTTATGGATGATTTGTATATGAATGCATGGATGGATAGATGGAGTGTGTGTAGATGTATGTATGCATTTATTTATGTATAAATGCGTTTATGTATGATGCACCTATGTATTCTTGTATGTGTTCATTTATGTGCACATTTCTATGTATGTTTGTAGTATGCTTATATCTATGGATGTATGAATTCATGGTGTATGTATATATGTATTTATGTATGCACCTATGTATTGGAATATATATGCATAGATAAATGTGTAGTATGGATTTTTCTATGTATGCATGTATATAAGGATGCTTGTATGAATGCATAATTGATTAATTTATAAAATATCTTTATGTATTGTTTACACGTAATATAAATATATTTTATGTTACAATTTATTTTTAATCCCATTTTTTGTTTCGTTTGGCTAGCAGCATATAATTAATTTATTGATCTAAAAATATATTTTTGACTAATATATTTTGATAAACTAAACGGAGACGTAAAACTCTCACATGCTGAAATATTAATAAACCATTATTATAATCAAGGTTGCGGTCTTTATATAAACACCTGACCCATTAATTACTTACATATGTCAGTATAAACTAAGAATTGTATAATGTAGCAAAGGCAATTCATCCAGTATACCGGTTTCGTCCTTATTGGGAACTCATGTACTGGCCAGAATTTGCCGCGGACAGGACTCGAACCTGGGTACGTCTGCTTCGGAATCTGGTGCTCTAACCACTGAGCCATCCTGCCAAACACGGCACTGTACACAATTTTTAGTTATATACTAACTAATGTAACATGGTTAGTCTATTGGTCCTTCAGGTGGAGCTCATATGGCATCCTTTAAGACCCGAAGTTCCAACTAACCATCCCCAATCTGTTATTATTGAACAGACACATTACATGGTTGGACCAATTTCATATAATTAACTTCAAATTCGCCAGGCCACCGAAACAACTCGTTGGTTGGCTGAAACTGCAGTAGGCCGGCTATCTGTGGCCAGATACAATTATTGACGAAATCGGTTACTTGATTAGAACTCAATTTGCATTACACAGGAGAAAATGAATGTGCGAAAATACGTGAGTTCAGAGTACATTGAAGAGGTTTGGTTAATTATACCTTATTGAAATTGGTTTACTAATATGATTAAACGATAATTGGTTACACGTTTGGTGATAACAATTACTTTAATCAAGGTTACGGTCTAGATATGAACACCTGACCCATTAATTGCCCATGTGTCAGTATAAACTAAGTGTATTGTGTAGAAAGGCAATTCATCCAATAGCAGTTTCGTCCTTATTGGAAACTCATCATGTATGACCGAAATTGCCGCGGACGGGACTCGAGTTTCCAATAAGGTTAAAACTCAATCTAGATGAATTGCCTTTCTTCACTGCTGATTAACGAGACATACTGACATATAATAGGTCGAATGTTGAACCACAACATGATTATAGTATTACATCACCGCCGCAATAAAACCAATTTATTAATAATTAACAAATACTTCAATGTACAAATAACGTATTTTCGCCCATTCGGCTATCTGCAAATAGTTAATCAGTATTATTCATCAACAATGTATCTGGCTGGTGCCTTCTACAGTTCAACCAACCAACAATGCAGACCTAACAGCTAACTTCAATTAACCCAACCAGTGCAATCGATTTTCCATTCTTGGAAGGTGGCACCTTATGGCTGTCAGCGCCTGGACAGTTATGCTATTCGACGTTTACGCTTAATTTGCTATAGGTTATTGAAGGCTAGTTATAAAGATGCATAAATCACATGCAGTTTACGAGCCGACCAGTTATCTTCGGGCGTTGTCTGACGTACTATTACAATGAAGCATGGTTGTGAAATGCAAAAATTGCCAAGTCATCCAGTAGACTGGTTTCTTTCTTATTGGGAACTTTTCCTGTATTGTCCAGAATTTTCCGCGAAATGGGCTGAAACTTGGGCATGCCGTGTTCGGAGTCAGCGAGTAAACGCTGTACGGCACCGTAGTTTTGTGATTAACGTCATAAACTCCAAAGCAGACGTGCGCAGGCTCGAGCCATGTCTGCGTCATGAGGTGCTCCAAGTGAGGACGGAAACGGTCTACTGGATGAATTGCCTTTTATATATTCCACGACAATGTTTTATTGAGATAAAACGTCAGATAATGGTCGTGTCATAAACTTTGCACTTGATTAATGCCTATACGCCAATGGTCTTGGCCAAATTGAGTGTTTACATTGCCAAAGCTGTCCGTGCTCTGAAAGCAATATTTTGTCGTCTTACAAGTTTACGCAGCATAATGCGGGACTGACTGTATGCTTGGTTTGGAAATCTATGGAATAGACGGGTGATTACATAGTGGTGTGCAGAATTTTGCAAACGCAACAGCTTAAAAGCTCAAACGTCTGGAAATCTTGACAGTAGCCGAAATTCTCTTTCGAGATTCTGGTTAAATGAATTTCTTGAAGAGTGGTAGTTAACTGCCATTCAGCACAATCTTTGGATTTGGATCGAAATTTGCCTTGAAAGCCAATCTTGATGCATTTAGCAGCAAATCATAACATGTAGATTCTTTTTGAGCACAATTAATGATTCTCCCAATCTCGTCTTCCTTTTTTGCCCCACGGACAATATACTCAGCGTATTCGATATATTTATTTCCGTACCAGTTGCATTGAACTAGGTTTGGCCGATGCGATATATTTAGCAGAGGAACTTGATGCCAGCACGACCTGCTTATGAAAGGGGTTTAACATTTTGCTTCTGTAGACGAAGTCACAATCTACCTTATTGATAGTGAAGATGGAACCACTAATGTTTCTGATCGTCTCTGGATGGTGTCACTTACTTATTCTATTAGCTAAGTTGACGCTCTTCCATGACATTTGGCTTAGGATGTTGTAGAGTTGTAGATATCTGTTACCATGAAAAACTATCAATTCATGCCTAAAATTACAATAGTGTATCATATAACCAAAATCATCAACAAAAAAGAACTTAATATGAATGAAATCTAGCTCGTTATTTATGTCTAAATTCCATTTTTTCAACACATAATACAGTGTCTCAATTACTAGCCATACGCAAGCCTACATTATCTAAACCTTCGTTTTTGCCATGCGAAGTTGTGTATAGTCATTGATGCATGTATTTATTTCTCAAAAGTGTGACGCCAAAGTCGTTCTTGCAAGTCAGGCTCGTTAAATTAGAGCTAATTTCAGTTTGACCCATTGGTTATAACTATATAAGCGAGATGTATACACAAAACTAGAGACTTTAACAGTTCATACGCGAAACATTTTCAAACAGCAAATAGAGCTGACATTAATGTAGCTATAGTAATTGCTGAGCTTTTAATTCGATGAGTCAATAATTAAAGACCTATAAAATCAAATTTTTACTGCAAAATCAGAAACCGTTGAAATAAAGACATAATTAAAGAGACCGATCAAAGTTCCGAAAATATTGTACTATTTAGGTAAAAAATTAAATAAAGAATAGCAATGATATATAAATAATAAGGCTTAAGATGAATATTATGACAGGTGTGGCTAAAATCAAAATCGCATAATTGAGTAATCACAAGACAATAAATGAAAGTTTTAAAAATAGAATTGTCGAAAGAAATTGATGACGGCTCAATTATTATCAACGAATTTTCAAATTGTTCATGTATATACATATAACAACGCGTAGAAATCTAGATATTGGAAAATAACCTGTTACTCACTATTTTTAGGGCGTTTGCTAACCGTTATTTATAGTTACATTTTTCAACACTGTTTATTGCCATTAACTATTGTCATGTTAATTATTGGGCGTGAAGAATTTTTACTAATGTAGAATTCATTAAATTCTCTCGAGATTTTATTTGCTTTGATTCCCTGCATAATTTTTTGAAAACTTGACAAAGTGATGTCTGCTCTATTCCATCGCAGTTGATAGTAAGGATGGTCCCATTGAATGATTTGCCATCTAATATTTTTATGTGGCCATATTAACAGGCATTTCATTTTTTTCTTTTTTATACTTACTCCGTCACATGGTTTCTTCTGTACGAAATTGATTACAATCCCGACAAGGTATTTTATACTATAGCTTTTTCTTATAGAGCAATTCTTATTTTATTATAAACTGGGTCGTCTGTTGTACGTGTGTGGTTAAAAACTAGATATTTTATATTCCGTAGCTATTTTTTTTTGCTTTACATTCCGACTCAGAATCGATCATAATAATAAAGTTTAAATCTTTTAACTTTTTTAAACCTACGTTATCCTTGTTTAGAATCGCAACTACTTAACCTCCTTATAAACATAGAATTTAAAATTCAATTTTTTATCAGAAATTCATTATTAGAACTAAAATTAAATAAATGTTCATTTTGAAATATTTATTTCAAGATAATCAATATATATTTTCAAATTATCTTTAAAGATTGGAAATATTCTTCTCAGCTCTCTTTATGACGTGAAGTTGAATAAGGTTGTTTGATAAGCCATTTCAGTGAAGTTCAATTTAACATTAAGAGGGTTCCATGCGAAAAATTGTATCGATCCCAGACCTGTCATTTTGAAGTATATTTTCTTCAAACAATATATAATTATTTAATCTATCAAAATCAATAATGCTTCTTCCATAGCAACATGTCCAGTCTATTTTTTTTTAATTGTAAATTTTACAAAACTTGTCTACATATGTAATTTAGCCAAGGCCACCAAATCGGCATCATGTGTTCTTATTTATAATTAAATCACGTTTGCGTTCCTCATATAAACACCTGACCCATTATTAACATGCATTTTTCAGTATAAACTTAGCATCGAATAGTGTAGAAAACTCAATTCATCCAGTTGACTGGTTTCGTCCTTATTGGTAACTCAAGTATTTTTCCGCGAGCAGGGCACGAACCTGGACCTGTCTGCTCGGAGTCCGTAACCCTATCCACTGAGCCGTCCTGTCGTTTATGAAGTGCATTAAAATACGTAATAGAATCACACGGAACAACATAACCAAGCAATTTCAGCAAAATCTTTCTTTAAATGTCTTGATTTTTCCAGCATATAGTCATAAACTCTGCTAAATCCCATTGTGCAATAGCCTGATATATGCATGTTTTCGTGTATTCAGTGACCCCTGATTAATGCAAACACACATGCTTTAAATCAAGTTTGCGAGCTTGATTTAAAGCGTTGTTACCACCACCCGCGCAATCAATTATTGTCTAAATTGCAAACACACATGTTGATTTATCAATTAAACTGTTCTGTTTTACGTTCCACAGCGTTGATGATGATCAGCAACTGCAGCGGAGTTCTCACAAACTGGGCAGGCAATACCGATTGCTCAGCGAACCGACCTCTTTTGACAGTAACATCCAATCCTCGAGGCTGACTACTGGAAATGCAGAGACATTTGCCAACTATACCAATGTAAGCACTTATTCGGACAAAAGAATAGCCTCTCGCGTTAACCGTCTATTAACTAGCGTTGAAAACAGAGAGTCTTCTGCACAACCCAGCAATCGGTTGCTCCAAATGACAATGGTGCGAAAATCCACTGTTGAGTCAGCTTTGCCGTGTATGCAGACCATTAATGAAAACAGCGTGAATGGCACGAATTATGCAACAGATGAAATCATGGCATCATCCGCGTCACCAACTTTTGTTTGTTCATGTGATACTGCACAGCCGAAAGGCTTAAGTAGACCAGTGTCTCCTGCACGGAAATCTTATTGTGCAGAAAGTGCAATTACTTATTCGACCGCTGCTTCGTCTGTGAGTAATATTGTTTCGCAATTTCCTGTTCCCTCCTCAATTGTCGACAGTTCACTTGTTTTGCAAAACAAAGTGCTGAATCTGAGAAAGCCTAAATGTGATTCCCCCGCGTCAACTGCCTATTGTGAACCTCGTCATTGGTCTGTTTATAACCAAAACAGTGAATGGGTTTCTCGGGATGTGTGCAGAAATATCAATAATAAAACTCCATCTTGTACCGATTTAAATGAATCTCTAAACGTCACCTGCGTTAATGATAGTGCTACCAAAGCAGTGCCAAGAAGGCCACGAACCTTATCACATAAGTTATTCAGATCTGCTCAAAACAGGTTTCTTGGCATTTCCCGTAAGTCATCATTTGTCGCAGACACTGCTTTGGATGCAATCTGCACAACAATTACACTTGATAAAGCTACACTTCCTTCTGTGTTGGATTCGGCCGTCACAACTAATTTTGCATGTACTGCACCTACCACTGTCATTAGCTCGGTTATGCATAGCTTCAGTTTTGCGGTTCAGTCTGCGGCAAGTTCAACCGCGAATTCAAGCGTGAGCCATGGAGTGAGTAGTCCTACCGTAAAGGGCCTGGCCGGCATAGACTCTGTGCTGCCAGTTTTTCTGGCCACTGCCAATACGGCTGCGGATTCTGCTGAGTATGTCAGGCGTAGGGAACTACAACAGAAATCAACATATAAACAAGTAATGAAGAAAAGAAAATCTTCCACTACTGGACGCGACCATAATTCGCCCTTGGATACTCGTCATTATAACCAAAATATTGCTCCATGTAATCATTCGGATCAGTTTTGCCTGCAGACAGACTATCAAAATCAAAAGGCCTATCCATATCAGTCTTTGTCGCAACATAATTCACAAGCTGAGTATAGTTGTAATAATCCTAGTGGTAAGTAATTTAACTCCATAATATTCGACAGTTGTACCTAGTCTGCGTCCCGAAGCCATTTAACAAATGTGTGCGTCATATGAAAATTAGGATAGCTGAGACACGTGTTAGCTGCATAAGTGGCTCTTGTCGTAGGTTTTGCAACCATATATCAGCCCAAGAAAAATTAAATGGACGTTAAAATTTTAACAGAATTATTGCCATCATATGTAGTGAGCTTTCAGCTGCGTTTGCCATTACATATTCGTCGAATAATTAGCCAAGCACAGTTGTAAATACATTCATCAGTTTCATGTTTTCTTTCCACGTAGGGCTACTCTATCTATGTATATATATGTGTGTGTATGTATATATCCATTCACGTATTAGGTATGCATATCCGTGTGTGCATTTATGTAAGTATTTTTGTATGTATACATTTATGTGTGCATATATGTATGTATGTCCGTATTTGTATGATTGTTTGTATGCATATATTTAATATTGTGCTTATATACATGCTTACGATTGAATGTATATTTGTACGTATGAATTTCTTTACTATTATATATATATATATATATATATATATATATATATATATATATATATATATATATATATACATCACTGTATGCACGTATGCGTGTATCTGCGTGTGTAGGTATTTATATATGTATAAATGTATTTTTGTGTGTGTTTGTATGCATGTGCATGAGTCGGTGTGTATGAATGCATGTATTCATATATGGATGTATGCATGTGTTTGTGTCTGTTTGTGTACATACGTGTGTATATGTCTGTTCAGATGCTAGTGTATATATTCGTGCATGTATGTTTTTCCCATCATTAAATGAGCCGTTCGTTTAATGAGGAGTTTTGCAAAATATAAGTTAAACGTCTTAATAGTGATGCAATTTTAGGAAAATTAATTGTGTCTATATTTTAATACTCATATATTCATGTAGTATATAACAGTTAAATACTGGTTGTTGCGGAGACCTAATATATATGCAAGTATGTATTAGGTGTTGCAAACCTAGTAACAAATTAGTTCAGTTGTGACCAAAGGACGGTACAATCTTCTAGACGAATGTGTAAACCTGCAGTAGTGATGCTAACATCATACTAAGTCTCGACAATGCGACTTCAACGTTATAACTCCCTCTATATATTATATATATATATATATATATATATATATATATATATATATATATATATATATATATATATATATATATTATATAGAAGGAGTTATATGCCGGGTCTGTAAAGGATACTAACACGCGGCTGTTGTGTCGGTAACCGATACCAAAATTATAGTAACGAAATGATACATGGTACTAACACTGTTTGCAGAGTCGGTACATGATGGATATCAATGTATACTATAGTTCAACGAAATTGAGAATTACAACTATTTCTGAACACCTGTTACTCTAGGAAATCCAGTAAATCATGTTGGTACCATGTACCGACTCGGTACTGACACAATAGCCATAGTGTTAATATCCTTTACAGACTCGGTATATATATTATATAGTGTGAGTTAGCGTTGAAGTCGCATTGTCGTAGACTATATGATGTTAGCTTCACTACTGCACGTTTACACATTCGTCTAGGAGATTGTACTGTCCTATTATTCCACATACTTCGACCAAATATATAGTGGTTAAAGAGCGTAATACCGGCTCCTACTGATGAGTCGCCAGTAAGCACGAAAGGAATGTGCATGAGATTATACTTTCCGTTCATTCTGCCTTTGGTTTATCCTTCTGGTCACAAATGAACTAATTTGTTACTAGGTTCGCAAAATATAAAACTAATCAAAACCAATGTATGCTTAACTACTAGACAAGAGATCCACATAAGTGATTTTGCATGCATGTCGGTATAATCCTCGCCAGTCAGTTTGTCATCGGGCTCTGACGATGATCATGGAAGGTCAAAACGCATTTATATGTGCGACTTTCGTGAGTTTTGTCATAGTGTGCAGTTGATTAATTAAAATCCTGTTTATCTGAAGGAAGCCACATTAATTCCTTCACAAAATAACGAAGAACCAACTGCATGATTTATAATAATATTTGCCTATGTTCTAGGGACTTTGATCTCCTGCTTTAGCAATTTTTCGTAGATTAATTGAAATGTTTGTTTTATTACAGCAATTAATGCATGCATATATTGTCGGTAATGATTAATCTTTGAATGAAAAGTTAATGCGAATCATTTCAATTGCTGGATTCTTCTTTATTTGGTACTTAGTGGTAGCCCGAACTTTTGGGCTGTTTGGTTCGGATTCATAAAACTTTCATTCCACGCTAAGGAGGTTACGCATTTAATCTAAAGTGAAGGAAATAGTCCCTGTCCATTCAAAACGCGTGATCTATGGATTTTTCCATTCAACCCGTGAAGTAGGAAGCCTGATTTATTTGACTTAGTGACTTGGCAACTAATAGAATTAACTAGTTTTCCTTAATGTCTCTCCTATTATTGAACATAATCAGATGTGGAAAATAGTCTAAGCATGGTCAGACATTGACCGATTATATGGCGGTTTTTGGGCACCATATTAAATCTTACAGATAAATTGTCAGTAAACTCAAACCGCTTGTTGCAGAAGGATGATGCTTTCATGTGTTTAGTTCTAGTTTTTTACAACCTAACGCGCTTCTACGTATACGATGCCTGCTACGTAGTTGCAAATTTTAAAGATTTTATCTGTTAAATGTTTATAAATATTAATAGCATGCATAAACGGAGGTCAGTCTTCCGCACAATTGACTCCGATGTGGCCTGTTGCCTTTTCTACTGGGCGACTCGAGAACCAAGGCGGTCAGAGTTCATTATGCGTTGGGTTGCGAAAAGTATGATTTAGTAATGACTAGTTATCGTTGTTAGTCGCATTACTTCGTTTCCTTTGATCTAGTGCACACTAAAATGACATTGGATGACAGCCATTTTAGCTCAAGCTATTGAATCACCAGAATTTTTTCATGAGAGTACCTAAATATGTTTTTATAGGAAATGCTCACAGCAGTGTTGTCGCTACGCCTGTCCTGGGCTGCATGGCTGCAAGACTGGAACTCTCCGAATATTAGCTCCAAAACCTGATTAACTTGTTTCTATCAGGCAAACGACTCATAAAAGCAACTAAATTATTGCAGCCATAGTTCAGTGGACTCACGAATCCTTTATATTTTTGTTCCTATTAAACACGTCTATATGCAAGTATGCAGTAGGTTTTGCGAACCTAGTAACAAATAAGTTCAGTTGTGACCAGAAGGATAAACCAAAGGCAGCATGAACGGAAAGTATAATCTCATTCACATTCGTTTCGTGCTTACTGGCGACTCATCAGTAGGAGCCGGTATTACGCCCTTTAACCACTATATATTTGGTAGAAGAATGTGGAATAATGGGACGGTACAATCTCCTAGACGAATGTGTAAACCTGTAATAGTGAAGCTAACATAATCCAAAGTCAACGACAATGCAACTTCAATGCTAACTCACACTATATAATATATATACCGAGTCTGTAAAGGATACTAACACTATGGCTATTGTGTTATTAACCGAAACTAACATTGTAGTACTGAAAAGGTACATGATACGGTATATGTGGTATATAGTGTGATTTAGCGTTGAAGTCGCATTGTCGTAGACTATATGATGTTAGCTTCACTATTGCAGGTTTACACATTCGTCTGGGAGATTGTACCGTCCTATTATTCCACATTCTTCGACCAAGTATATAGTGGTTAAAGGGCGTAATACCGGCTCCTACTGATGAGTCGCCAGTAAGCACGAAACGAATGTGCATGTGATTATACTTCGCCATTCATGCTGCCTTTGGTTTATCCTTCTGGTCACAACTGAACTAATTTGTTACTAGGTTCGCAAAACCTAATACATACTTGCATATATATTAGTTCTTTGCAACAAACAGTATTTAACTGCAAATTACCTCGTATATACAATAATAACAGCTAAATGGATCAGTTAATTTTAGTAGTTTACAAAAGTGGTAGTTTATCGATTAAATCTTCCGATTTACAATTTGGCCTCGTGCTCAGTTGAGAAAGAATATTCCTGCATTTAAACTCTGTTAGAATGTTAGACACATAAATTGTCGAACCTTCACGACTAAATCATGATTTACATGATTGCATAATATCTGCTTTAGCGGCATCATCAATTTCCGTCTCTAAAAATCTGTATCGCCGGCAGTTTTGCCGATAAAACAATTTCTAGCATTATCGCTTTGCTAATTCTCCAGATTGATGCTTGATAATTTGACCAGCGGTAATTTCGCATTTTTTGATTGTGCACAATGACTGGTGACAAAATCTGAGTGCCTCGTGTCTAGATATCCCACTTTCCTATTTAAACACTTCTCACTGAACATATATGCCTTCCGCGGATGTTCCAGCTTTTAATTGACTTTGCCAGTCGACCCACTCTTCAGCAGTTATCTACGTTGAATTAAATTGTTCTGGCATAGTAATTCATATACGCTTTCCATACTCATTGGTGTAAATTCTCTTTCAAGATTGAAATTCAAAACTTCAAAATGTTTTTTTTCTAAATTTCACATAGTCTCTTATTACCGGAGACTGAACCTTGCATTTGGTGTGATGGTGTGATGATGTGTGATTCTATGATCTATTGAGCTATATTGGTGTGGCGAAGGACTGTTAGCCTTTCTCATTCCAGGCAGGCCAATGGTCAAAAGTCAGACTAATATAATCCTTAATCCCTTTCTAGGAATGTTGGCCTAATTGCTATATATACAGCCCACACTTATCTATGTATTTAGTTTTTATACGGCAGTGAAGCATTATTTTATTATGGTGGTGTAATTATGTCTATTAATAGTCTATGAAGGACTTAAATGTTTTTCTTGTATAATTCCTGGCATAACTAGAAAGAAATTAGGCTCATGTAGGATCCGGAAACATGCCAATCAGCTCCAACGACAAAATTGTATATATTTGTGCGTTTGCTTCGTGCTTGTGAGCTTCTCTTCGGCAGGAGCCGACGCTGCACTCCAAACCGCCTGTTGTACGATCTAGGGTTTAGAACCATCATCAGTACCAATAGATCATTCTGACCATATGCAGACTGTAGAATAAATTGTTGTTCCTTTTTATCAAAATTTGGTAGTGAAGCTGAATTGACGTTCTTGTGTAATAGGTCTTGCGCACATAAAAGGGTAGACCAAAGTCAGCTCGAACCGAAGGTATAGTCTGATGTGTACATTCGTTTTGTACTTACTAGCGATTCATCAGAAGGAGCCTGTATTACGCCTTATACGCACTATACACTTGTGTAAGTTGTGCGGGACAATTGGGCGGTACCACCTCCTATACGAATTTGTAAACCTGCAGTAGTGTACCCAATTTAATATAGTCTTTGACAATACGACTTCCAAGCCAACTCACTATATATGTACTATGTACCGAGCCTGCAAAGGGTACTAACACTATGGTTGCCGAGTCGGTATCTTATACCAGCACTATAGATGCAAAATAAGTACACAGTACCAACGCAATGGAATTTTCACCGAAATTGAGAATTAAAACTACTTTTTCACACGTGTTATTCCAGCAAATCCATACACTCGCGGTAATTGACGTATTTGTTTATTTGACAAATTGCTCTTACTGTAGACTTCCGAAAGGTCGTCAGATCATCGGAGCTAATATAGTTTTAAGACCAGATACCAAACTAACGTATTGAGTTCAAAAACGTGAAAAAATGGCTGTAAATTGTCTAAAATCTAAGTTAAGTTATTTAGGACAAGCCTTTACACTTATAGAAGACATTCTGTCGCTTGAAACTGAGTTTCTATAAATCTTATTATAAAAAATAATAATACAACGACTTCGATCAAATCTCCGTGCGATAAATAAAAAGTATCCGCAAAATCTTTTAAACTTTCCTTTTCTACACTATACAATTCTTAGTTTATACTGACATATGTAATTAATTAATTGGTCAGGTGCTTATATCAAGACCGCAACTTTGATTATAATAATTGTTATCACCACCAGCGCAACCAATGTTCGTTTAATTATATAAATGTTCATTTCAATACCATTTCCCCATGTAATGTGGTGTCTGTTCAGTAATGACAGATTGGGCATGGTTAGTTGGAACTTTGGGTCTAAATGGATGCCATTTGAGCTCCACCTAAAGGAAAAATAGACTAACCAACTTACATTAGTTAGTATATAACTGAAAATTGTGTGTAGTGTAGTGTGCGGCAGGACGGCTCAGTGGTTAGAGCACCTGGTTCCGAAGCAGACGTGCCCAGGTTCGAATGCTGTCCGCGGCAAATTCTGGCCAGTACATGATGAGTTCCCAATAAGGACTAACCGGTCTACTGGATGAAATGCCTTTTCTACACTATACAATTCTTAGTTTATACTGACATATGTTTATAACAAGACCGCAACCTTGATTATAATAATAAATCTTACAAACGTTTGTTTTTTTCTCTGAATGTATTTACCATTGTGTAAACTGTAAAATTGTGTGCCAATAAAATTGTTATATCTTTGGCTTCTATGTCTAACGAATTCGTGGGCTTGCTCCTTATAGATTGTCTTCTAGTTGGTACATTATTTAAATACATTATTTTCAATGTTATGATTAATGTTGCTTCTCTGAAGACTTTCTGCTTTACCAAAAACATTTACTAGACAATGGTGTTTGTAATTATTTTATTGCATAGCTTAAATGTATTTTTTTAAGAATCATCGTAGCGGCTTTTCTAAAAATTAATGATGTACTGCCATGGATGGAATATTTGCTGGTGCAATAACTGGTCATAATCTCCCTGTCGAACGTACCTTACTATCAATACTAACAATTCCGATTTCGATATAATGTAAAAATCATCCATAAATTTATTATTGATACGTTGCATGTAATGAAAATTAAGCTAAACTCCTTTCATTTAAAAGTAATATAACGGGAATCTTTTAATTTAGATTTCAGACCAACTCATCCAAAATACTCATCATCATCATCATCATCATCATCATCATTTCCAGCTACACAAAAGTCAAGTGACTAATGTTTTACTACCATATAACCATAAGGAGTGAAAAAAAAGTATATAAGTGAATTTAGATAAATTATTATTGAGATTTAAGAGAGAGGGAGACGGGTAGACAGAGAAGGAAAACCTTGCTACTAAGAGTAAATTTATCAGGATAACTCACAGAAATAAGGCAAACTAAACCTCTCCACAACACCATTATGGCCAAGTTAGCATTCGGGCAAGGCGACATCAGCAACACAGCTTCCTTGCAGATTTCACCGTATCACGTCATAAACAAACCGAACCTCGCAGCTAACTTTGCCTTACTAAGAAAAGAAAGTTACGAAGATGATTCTACTATACATCTGCAACAAGATCGCCACTGAGCTCGATTCGCTGCCATATCGCTAAGGATTTCTAACCAAGAACTGTGATGTGCACGAGGACCCCATCCCGGCAGACGAGTGGATCCTATACTACCCAATTTGGATGTAAGTGACTTTAATTGTTTCTACCATGTCAAAATCTGCCCACCTTGTTTCTTACGCCAATTTGGTGCTGGATGAGAGAACAGAGCTCTATTGGGCAATCGGAATTAGGGCATACGCAAAACGTGACCGAGCCAACGAAGTTGATGGAGCCTTATTTCCTTTTCTAAAGACGAGCACTTATTGTCGGATCCAAAAATACGTCTACGGATGTCAACTTTAGTTATTCATTGTTGGTAACCAACATGTGCTATACTTCTCAAACAACGATGATCGAATGCCTGTAAGCGTCTCAGATCATCAACTCTAAGAGACCAAGTTTCACTAGCGTATAGTAAGACTGCGCGTACAGATGCATTGTAAACACGACCTTTAAGGCAAAGTGAAATATTCGCGTTTCTCCATAAATGACGAAGGTTCGAGAAAGCTACTCTAGCTTTCGCGATCCGTATTCTCAACTCGTCGGACATATTGCCTACGTTATTGATAGAGCTCTCAAGATATGTAAACCTGTCGACTATGTCAAGATCTTCATTGTCAGTCGCAACGTTGGAGTGAGTGGTGGGTGATCCTGTAACAGTATCTTACATTTAGAGGATGCGAATTTCACACCGAAAGACGGAACAACGTTTGCTAATCTATTTAAGGTGGTCTGGGCAGCATGCTGATTGTCGAATAATAGTACGATATCGTCCGCATAGTCAAGATCGACTAGTTTATCTTCAGCGTCCTGAATGTGTGAGAGAGTGTTGTTCATAATAGCATCGATTACAAAATTAAACAAAAATGGGGAAAGTGGACAACCTTGAAGAACACCACTGCTGGTTGTAAAATTATGCGTTAATTTGTTGTAGACCTTAACGCGATCAGAATTATTTGTGTAGAGAGCTCGTATAATATTAACAAATTTTGTGGGCACACCGCTTTTCGACAAGATATGGAATAAAACATTGCAATCCACTGAATCAAATGCACCCTTGAAGTCTAGAAAGACGACAATTGTGGGATGGTGATATAAATGTCTCTGTTCGAGATAGGATTGCATCGCGTACTTCTAACTCGGATGGTTCTTCGGGACTAACATTCCACACTGTTGATGCAGACATGCTTTCGGGAATCGGAACTGACGCGGGTGGCCAAGAAAATTGATCTCTAAAGTGTTCAGCCCATCTGTCAAGACGACTTATTTTATCGGTTATTAATTCGTTGTTACTATCATTTATAGTTTCGCTAACTTTTAAATTTCTCGGACCTGTTGTGCGTATAAGTTGGAACAAATAGCGACTATTACCTGACGCGAAAGCTACTTCCATTTCTTCAGCCTTTCTGCTCCAAAAGTTTTCGAGATTGCCTTTTAGACTGCGCTTAAGTTGGCGTCTTATATTGCGACGGGTATTATTATGAGTCGAGCCAGGGGGAATTTGGCGCCTTATTTCGAGTATCTCCATAGATTTTACAGAGAGCCAGTGATTATTTCTACGTGGGCCTGCTATGCCACATGCAGTAGTACCTGCATTGTGCATAGCGGAACTTATCTTGGACCAAAGTATATTCGGATTTTCGCTATTCAGACCAGTTAGATTAGCCTTAAGAATATTTTCAGTTTTGTCGGATGGACGGTTGTTCGAGTTTGCCTACATCGATTTGGGGTTTATTCTTAATTATTTGCCCGGAAAATTTTAGAGCAAATCTACAACGGATAAGTGCATGGTCCGAGTCGACATAAGTGTTCCAAAAAGAGCGACTATCCTGGATGCAACCACGCTATCTATAAATAATTGCTACATGATCTATTTGAGTCCACCGTTGTCCGGGTGCTGGAGGACGCCATGTAGCACAACGTTTAACACTACGTCTGACATTTGTACTAAAATATAGTGTATGTTCAGCGCAGCTATGCAAAAGCCGTTCACCATTATCAGTGCGAGTCGAGCTTAGAATGTGTATCTTCCACCTAAATGAAATTCTGTGTTGCTTAAGCGACCAACTTGAGCATTCATGTCACCCATAACCAGGACTATATCCGAACTTAGTAAGGTGCCTAATTCGGAGTAAAAAGCATCCTTGTTTTCTTCTGTGCTGCAATCGGTAGGAGCATATGCAGATACAACGAAGAGGCAACGATGATAACGGTTGTTTGCTTTGATTTTAGTAGATGTATTTAAACGTGCCGCACACAATCGACTATTTAAAAGGATCCATTCAATTAAGCAAGCTTCAGCTCGCGCGCTAAGGGCAATACCAACGCCCCATTTACCGGCTTGAGAGGACTTTGTGGAACCAGATGTTCGAAGCCAATAACGCGTAGATAGGGATGGTGCAACTAGTTCTGTAATACACGTAGGACCCTGTATTCTGGTTTCAGATACGCAACATATGTCGATTTCTAATTTATCCAACGTACGAGCAAGAGATTCTTGCTGTCCAAGTTGTTTTAATGTTCGCACATTAAATGTGCCTACGTTAAAACCTAACTTAGGTTTAATGAATGATCGTCTACAAGAACCATTTTCGATATTTGGCAACCTAGTAATGGGCTCAGTGTTATGATCTAAACCAACCATATTTATAGTATCTAAAAGAGAGTTATTGTAAGATTGAGAAGAGGAAGGGGAAGGAAAGGACGCAGAATCGAATATAGAGTTGGAATTGCCTGCAGTAGCCTGTTTTCGCTTATCCACCCTGCACGGCTCAGCAGATAAGACGACCCTTTTTATACTGCGCGACGGCCGATGCAGTATGTAATTATTGTAAGTTGTACTTGTCATGGTTATATGTGAATTGTAAAAGAACACTAGGTCGCCCATTCCTAGTGATGGTTTTTATTCTGAGTTTTCCTTCTCCCAGATAGTCTGCCAACCAAAGCTGATGAGCACTATCTGCCCAGATGCCAGTGGCCAGAATTTCCTTCAGCAGCCGAAACTTGCCCTTCACGTCTGGAACGCTTGCTCTCATTCCGTCACTACACATCTAAAAAAAAGTTACAGTGCAGTTAGACCAAACTCGAGGCTTCACATGAAACGGGATGATGGCTGTCCCTTTATGGCCCGGCAAGGTTCATGTTACCAATCCCGGGTCGACTAGCTTGAGCCCGCCGGTCGTCAAGTCGGAATTTCTATGGCTGCGGGCCTTATATATATATATATATATATATATATATATATATATATATATATATATATATATATAAACATTAAAAGTAATATTGATAGGAAAAAAAATAATTTAGACAAAATATATTAAGTAAGATTGACATATCGAGGGTCGAGACGAGTATATATTAGGATAATTAACAAGATAACATGCAGGTATGTAGCGACCGATATCTCTGCACAACAGTACAATGGACAAATAAGCTTTAAGGCAAGGTGACATCGGCAATACAGCTTCCTTGCGGTTTTCTGTTTTTTATGCTGTATTGTCTGTATTGCTTTATAAGCTCGACTGAACCTCGCAGCTAACTCTGCTCGAGTAAGAAAATATAGTTAAGAAGGTAGTACTTCGAAAAATCTGCAACATGATCGCTTCTGAATTCGTTTCGATGCATGTTTTTGCAACCAGAAATTTCGATACGCACATCGACTCATCATGACAGACTAGCGAACTTAATTGGCTTAAGCTGGTTCTGCCATGTCACAGTCCGTCCAACTAATTTCTAACGCATGTTTGGCGCTGCCCAAGTGTATAATGCTCTACTGATCAATCGAATTGAGGCATACGTATAACATGATGGTGATTTATTTTTTGACCGATGTATTGTACGCTCGACCTTTAAGGCAGAGTGAGATACTCGCACTTCTCCATCAATGATAAAGTTTGGTGACAGCTACTTTAGCTTTCGCGATTCTCATACTCATCTCGGCACTCATATTGCCTGAAATATTGATACAACTAACAATAAATGTTAACCTGTCATCTACGTTCTAATCCTCAACTTGAAGTTGCAGAGTTAAACTGTGTGCTTGGTGATCCTGTCGAACTGTCATACATGTCGAGGGTGCGAATTTCATGCCAAAAGACGGAACAACGATTGCGAATCTGTTGAAGGTGGCCAGGGCAGAATCTAGGTTGTCAAATAATAATACAATGTCGCGTTCATAGTTAAGATAGACTAACAGACCACCGGGAGACATTCTACGCCTATATTCTAAACCGCAAGGAAACTTTTCATTTGCCTAACTTTTGTGTGTTATCTAGATAGGTATACTCATAGTA
The DNA here is from genome assembly GCA_029291075.1 of Eudiplozoon nipponicum. Taxonomy (NCBI): domain Eukaryota; kingdom Metazoa; phylum Platyhelminthes; class Monogenea; order Mazocraeidea; family Diplozoidae; genus Eudiplozoon; species Eudiplozoon nipponicum. Next base: position 30,683 of record JAQBSW010004463.1, on the reverse strand, counting down.
ACTAGGTACTCTCTCATAAATCTTGCAAAATTTTTTATGCTTAAGTTAATACTTTTGATACTTTTTATTTCTTTTTTGATTTTTGTTACTATTTGCTTTTGGTTTGCTGTACATGATGACAATGATGATGATGATGTATGAAAAAGTAGTATATATTTAAGCAAAAATATGGAAATGGACAGCTCTAACGGACACCATTGCGAGTACTAAAGTTGTATATATTATTGTAGACCTTAACGCAATCAGCAGTGTTTGCGTAGCGAGCGCGTATATTTTTTGGCTTAACAGCTTTCGCGGGAATATCTAATAGAGAATTGGTATCCAATGATTTTAATGCACAATTAAAGACTAGAAAGCCACCTAGTGTAGGAAGTCGATATAAATGTCGCTTTTCAAGTATATGCCTTACGATTGAAATTCTAACAATACAATCACGCCATGACCGGAATCCGGCTTGTTCTTCTCTAGTATGTGATTTATTCAAAGCGCTCAAAAAGCATAAAATTAACAAAGTAGATAACTAAGATACAACTAGAATCATGCTTATGCTACAATGTTTATCACAAGAATTACGATTGCTGTTTTGAAGATAGAAATAATAGTCGATTCATGTCAAACATTCGACTCGATCTCATCTCATATAGTACAGATAACTATAGCGGACGCCTTGCTAATTATGTCGCCATCATCCTTAAACAAGATAGGAGGAAATCATCATGGCCTGAAACTTTGCGATGCTTAAGAGTTAAAATTGGATTTCACATTTCGAAACCTGCTACTTGTTTGATATTAGTGTTCATGATTGTTGATGCAAGCGTACTTTCGTGGATTTGTACTGAGGCATTTATCAAAGAAGTTTTTAACCTATCTATCAAAATTTGTCACGGACAAGGCTCGTACCTGGGCACGTCTGCTTCGGAATCTGGTGCCCTAACCACTACGCCACTCTGTGCACACTACACAACACACAATTTTCACTTTTATACTAACTAATGTAACATGGTTAGTCTATTTTTCCTTTAGATGGAGCTCATATGGCATCCATTTAGACCCAAATTTCCAACTAACCATCCCCAATCTGTCATTACTGAACAGACACCACACTACATGGGGAAGTGTTATTGAAATGAACATTTATATAATTAAACGAACATTGGTTGCGCGGGTGGTGATAATTATTATAATCAAGGTTTCGTTCTTCACATAAGCACCCGATTATAATAATTGTTATCGCCTCCTGCGCAACCAATGTTTGTTTAATTATATAAATGTTCATTTCAATACCACTTCCCCATGTAATGTGGTGTATGTTCAGTAATGACTGGAGTGGGACATCGGTAAGTTGGAACACAGTCTAAATGGATACCATATGAGCTCCACCTGAAGGAAAAATAGACTAACAAAGTTACATTAGTTAGTATATAAATGAAACTTGTGTGGAGTGTAATGTGCGGCAGGTTGATTCAGTGATTAGAGCACCAGATTCGGAAGAAGACGTGCCCAGGTTCGTGCCCTTTCTGCGGCAAATTCTGGCCAGTACGTGATGAGTTCCCAATAAGGACGAAACCGGTCTACTGGATGAATTGCCTTTTCCACACTATACAATTCTTAGTTTGTACTGACCTATGTAAGTAATTAATGGGTCAGGTGCTTATATCAAAATCGCTACCTTAATTATAATAATTGTTATCACCGCCCGCGCAACCAATGTTCGTTTAATCATCTACCAAGATGACACATTTTACAGGTTATTAGATTATTGTTACAATCATTTATCATTTTTTTTAAATTACCTACTGCGTAATCTTTGGCTATTACTTGATTTGATCGCTACTATTTCTATGGTCGCCCAGTCAGTACCGTCTACTTGTCCCACATTTCTAGACCAGATTTATAATGCGTCTAGAGCGCAGTATTGGATCCAACAGATGAGTCGCCAGTAATCAGTAACGCATGTGTACATGAGATTATACCTTTCGTTCATGCTGACTGGTTTCTTTTTCTGCTCCTTTTGGAACTAATTTGTTACCATGTGCGCAACGCGTAATACAAACTTTCATATATGTTTGTTCTCTGCAATAAACAATATATAGAGTTTTCCGATGCCCAGTGAATATTTTCACTCAAGCCTGCAATGCCACATAAAGTAGTACCTACATTGTGCATGGCGAATCTTATCAACCTTCACGATAAGTTCACGTTATTACCATCAAAACCAATTAACATCTATTTTCAGAAAAACTTCATGTTTTTGTTGGAATAACAGCTGTTCGAGCTTGCCTACGTCTATTTGAGGTTTATTCTCATTTTGCTTTCTGGAAAATGTGAGTGGATATCTATGAGCTTGGTTAGTGTCATAGGTGTTTAAAAACGAATAACGATCTAAGATGAAGCCCTTCCATCTATAATTGAGCGCTACAAATTATATTAGTAGATAGTTGTCCAAGTGCTGGAGGGAACCATTTTGCGCAACCTTTGAAGTTAAGTCTTGAAATTTTACTAATCAAATACAAGTTATGCTCCACGCAACTATCCTTGGGTTTTTACCCAAGTATATATATAACTTAGATGAAATTCTGCGTCGCTTAAGCGCACACCTTCCGTATCCATATCCCTATAACGATACTGTATCTTAAATTCTCTACTTAGTAAAGAACTTAGGTGGAAGTAAAGAGTGTACGTTCTGTCATTTGTGCTACAACCGGTGGGAGGATATACTTTACTTACTTTACTGCGGCTAACTCCTTTTGGAGGATAAGCCGACTCCATTGATTTCATGGAGTTCCTTGGGAATTTGGTACAAGTGGTGTCCCCTCACCACTCGGCTTTTTGATCGAGGACGCACCTCTAGCCTTTGCACATCCAAGCGCAGTCTGCAAGGCAGCAGTAAGTTGCATGGTTGCCGGTGGCTGTTGAGAGCTCATTCGCCATTCGGAAGTACGGGGTACTGTCCAGGAGTCCATGTAATCCTGTGGCTGTTGAACCCTTTTGTGGCGGGGAACACACGCCGAGTCATGGTGCCGTCGTCGGGCTCATGTGGTATTTTATAGGAGATCCGATTGCCGGTCGGAAATCCACCACGCCCTGGTGACACCACCGCCATAGCCCCGTTAGCCCATGTACGATCGGCCATCGAGACATGGTTGACACCGTCGTACCACGTTGAGGAGGGGATGGACTTTACGACGGATATAAAGTTAAACCGAAAAGAAAATGGTGATTATATTTTCCGGCATTGATAAAGTTTAATAAGAATCAGCTCGTATGTTAGGGATAAAAACATGCATACATATATACACACATTCATACAGAAACATATACAAATAAAAACATTCATATATAAACATACGTGAATATGAACCTACACATATGCATACATATTCACATACATAAATACGTATTTCGTAATTATAAAACGGATGTGTTACGGCCACATTTACTAGTTTAATTAAGCTGTACATGGTCTGCCTTCCTTGCCGTTAGATGGATCTACACATTAAGATCACATTTATGTTCATATACTTCCAGAGAAATTGCCAAAACTGAATGCTTAAAAGGGATTGAGTATAAACTGATTTGTTTGGTATTTGTGTGTTTATAGTCCTCTGTTTGTGTGTCTCACGCCTCCTGCTTTGGTTGTATAATTTATTCATTTAATTTAATTTAATCTCCTTTTCGACCGAGTTGAATTATGACGGACATTCTTGATAATAAAGTGTTGATCCAATACTCTAAGTATTACTTGATTTGCATTAAAGATGTTTTTGAACTAAAAATTATGCATCATAAGCAAAAATTCACACTTACTTAAGTAAATCCAAAAAATCGTGAATTAGGAAATATTTAGAATTTATAGAATTGGGTTAAATGTAAGTAAGACTCCTTTTTATCCGTTAAATAATAGAAGACACACATTGATGTCAACTGTGCATAAAAAAACATAACTCATTATTAAGTCAGAAAATTGATACCTTACTGGGAAAGCGCTAATGTAAAACTATGTGGCTTTAAAATTTATATTGGTTAATGAATGTTTTATGTGTTTAAGGTCTAACTATTCTTCAAGTGTTGCCGATAAATATTGCAAAAGTGCATAGTTACCTAATCCATGTTTTAAGAAACAAGGTTATTGGTTCACTGTCCACATTTTGCGACCATCTTCTTATTCAATATTTCAGAACTTTGCTCGAGCTTCTATATGTAGCTTGGTCTATAACGAAAACTATAGGCAGAAAAGTCTAGAGCATTGGAAATGTTTTATTTTCAATGGAAGAGAAGTTAACTGTAGGTCTTCAATTCGGTAAATAATTGTCATATGGTTGATGGTTTAATTGACTTGAGTCCACCGTTCATCAAGCCGGAAATTTATACAGCATCAGGCAGTGTACAATTATTTTTATCCGCCGCTGCACAACCGCAAATATTTAGAAAATATTAATGAAGCTATTTTAATTAATCGACATTAGCACTGCACGTTTTAACTTCGATATAATAAAAAAAATTAGAGCTTGTATTAGCCCATTATTTTCCATATTTTTCTGACTCTATTCACTACTTGGGTCTAGTTAATTATAGGCGTCCCTTCTGTCTGACAACGTATGTTTCCAGCATTAGTCAGTGTTCGTCTTTCTATCATGAGCAGTGTGGAATAGATGCCAAATATAAAGAGATGGAGTAATTTAGCCCAAGTAATGCGCATGTAGTGCCGACGGGCTGATTAATCATTTGATACACGTGACATTGAAATTTTACTGTATTTTATAACCACGGCTTTTAATTGTTCCAATCGTGCCAGTAAGTCGCACATTTAATTACTCAATCTGCGTAGTTATATATTTATCGGTATTATGTCATTTACACGGTAAAGTGCATCTATTGATTTCTTTTTAGCATTTAACGAGAAGTTTTTGCATTTTATGTTCGGATTTATTCTATCATTTACCAACCGGCAATTGTTCACCATTAGCCATAATTAACAATGAGTCCAAGTTGTCTAGGGCTTCGTCCATTTGGCTACCAGAATAGCTATCACTACTGTATTCTCAAATAATTCATAAAGTGCATATTTTATATGAAACTTGATTGTTTCTGTAAGGGCGTTTTTCATCCGGCCGAGCATCATTTATTTTATGTTTAATAATGTACGACTTGTTTTGTAGGTTTTTGTAAGGTTAATGCTTTAGTCTGTGAAAATTGAAGGTAATCGAAAATTCATATGGATCGATGTTGGCTTCATTTTGCCTTGTTCCGGATTCGTCCATTTCTTCCGAAAGCTTCAATATCGTTTATACTGATCACTGGGTATGAGGTATGATCTAACCTTCTTTGACTGTCAACGTTTGAGTTTGATTTTTCCCAAACCATCCACAAGCCTCTAATCACACATACACAGGAAGATTCTCCCACAATGGAGGACTGGTTTAAACAAAGAATTTGTCTCAGTAGCTAACTCCATATATGCATATGCATGGAGCGCATGAAAATACTCACCCAACAACTATATATAATATATATATATATATATATACTATATATATATATATATCACTTTCTATCGAGATAATTTTGCTGTCTTTGGGTTATCCTTCAGGGTGTTTTAGAACCAATTTTTACCAGGTGCGCAACACCTCCTACGCAATTACATATATAATACTTATCCGCCTAAAAAAGTATCTGACAGTCAAGTTTGTCGGTTTCTTTTCAGTTTTAAATTCAAACTTTAATTACTGTGACATCGTTACATTATATTCATAACACACATGTTCGATATTTTCTCTCCGTTACAACATTCTACACACTAGATGAAATTATGTATACCGGGAATATGAGATAGCTGCAATTATACTGAGGTAAAGGTAGGTCTGCTATTTGCAGTATATATATATATATATATATATATATATATATATATATATATATATATAGTTGTTCAGTGAGTGTTTTCATACGCTCCATACATATGCATATATGCGAGTTATTTACTGAGAAAAATTCTTTGTTTAAAAAGATTGGTGAGTATAAAAAAATAAAATATAATTGAACTGTTTCGGAACGAGGTTGTATCTGCTATTGTGAGAATTTCCTGTGTTTGCGTGATTAGTAGCTTAAAACGTTGCCAGTCAACGAAGATTGGATCGTACCGAATTTCAAGCGTTGCATTTGACCGCTGGTGAAGCCTTCGGAAGAAAGGGACGAATCCGCATCCAGATAAAACAGGGTCCAAATCGACGCCTACTTTGCGAAACTGATAGTGCAAAGCAAGAACCCACGAATGCAAATCGCACTGCGCATCAATCATTCTATTGAGTTCGAAAAAATGCTGTTAATTTATGAAATTTGTTACTAGGTGCGCAACACCTAATACATAATTGCATATGTATTGGTTCTCCGCCACAAACAGTATCTAATTGTTTGGGCCAAACAAATAAGTACGGTTGCTATTTAATCAGAAAATAATACCACAGACTGCAAGTATTATATAATTAACCAAGCTTAGATCGTGCGAGCTTGGTTCAAACACCTATCTCATAAATCCATTTGTCAATATCAAACCGGCTCCTACTGATTAGTCGCCAGTAAGCACGAAACGAATGTGCATGAGATTATACTTTCCGTTCATGCTGCCTTTGGTTTATCCTTCTGGTCACAACAACTAATTTGTTTCTAGGTTCGCAACTCATAATAAATACTTGCATATATATTAGCTCTCCGCAACAAACAGTATTTAACTGTTATATATTGAATTGAATGATATGCTTACCGCGAAATGTGATAGCTGATATCGATCAAGGCCAGAGAAGTATGGATTTACTGGAGTAACAGGTGTTTAGAAATAGTTGGAATGCTCAATTTTAGTGAACTATAGCGTACATTGAAATCCCATTGAAGTCCCATGTACCGAATCGGCGACCATAATTATGGACCTTTTCGATACTATAACTTTGGTATCTGGACTGACACATTACCCATAGTGTTTGTATTCTTTACAGACTCTGTATATATGTATTATTAAGAGTGAGTTAACGTTGTAGTCGCATTGTCGATACTTAATATCATGTTAGCTAATCTACTACAGATTTACACATTCGTCTAGAAGATTGTATCGTCCTTTTTTCCCACGTTCCTCACTCAAGTATATATTGGGTAAAGGACATAATACCGGCTCCTACTGACGAGTCGCCAATAAGCATGAATCGAATGTGCACGAGATTATACTTTCCGTTCATGTTGTCTTTGGTTTATGGTTCTGGTCATAATTTTACTAGGTGTGCAACGCCCAATACTTAATTGAACATTTTTGTTTAGCCGATTCTTCTCCAAGCAATGTTTCGCTATTTCTTCGTTCAATAATGATAGTTTCTGCAGGATTACCGTTGCAGTTAATTCCGTTAAAATAGTGTCCGTTTTAATATTCAGTTTGATAAAATTTGATCGGTTTGGCATTTAAGGCATATATATATATATATATATATATATATATATATATATATATATATATATATATATATATATATATATATATATATATATATATAGCCTGAAAATGCCAAACCGACACCACTTGTACCAAATTCCCAAGAAACTCCATGAAAGTGTGGAGCTAGCTGATCCTCTAAAAGGAGTAAAGTAAAGTAAATATATATATATATATATATATATATATATATATATATATATATATATATATATATATTAAAACATGCACATACTCATTTAGTGAGAACAAAATGTTCACATTAGGTAGATTACAGAAAATGTATTTTGGTTTTCTTTAGTTCCATCGCATCCAAGTATTTCCAATTAAGCTTAATTGCTCGGTAAGCAAGTACACGGTTGTCCAAATGGATGAGTGCAAGTTTATCTATATTTTTTACATATACTATGTGTGTGTTTGGTTTTGATTTTTCCGTAGGCTGGTATTTCAATGCATCCGTCTATGTTACCTATTTTTCTATTGTGCAGAATCTGGTCATTAGTTTTGTGTAAGCTTGGTGCCTATCCAGTCTTAGTATTCCGCACGATTAAAGAAAATGTGCACATTGGTTTCTCTTTTTGATTTTTTATTTTATTTTTGTTTTACATTTTCCAATAAGTACGTTCACCAGGTTCATCAATTCTCATCTATATAGACGTCAGCAAATGTAACTTTAGCAGTAATGAACAAAAACAAATAGGCAGAACACCACTTAAATTGACTGGGCAAAAACTTTCTTTTATCCTGAAATACGCACACACGGGCAATGCAGAACCTAAATAACCGATGGAGCTAAAACATTCTTGAGAAACAAATGTACGCATCTCCATCAAGCAAACGTTACATTGAGCCTAGATTTGAAACTAGCTTTCACAAAACATTCAACAAGAAAACAATCTGTCATAAGCAGGAAAATTGAATTACTCGCCCCACTGAATATCCACATGACGCTCACTAGATATTTAAAAAGTAATCTGTAGACACGTTTATCTTATTCGGAAAACAATTGGTACATAATGTGTACCTTACGTCTTAATCTAATTTTTTTGGTTCTATGAAAAAAATAGTATGCTATTATGTTCTCTATTGCGGAGTTCTCATATATGTGAACTTATCTCTTTCGTATTGCCTACCTAGTAACAAATTTGTTCAAAAATGACAGGAAGCGCATGCCAAAGTAAAAAAGACAAAAAATATCATTTAATATGGATATGATTTTGGAGCTTACATTTAACTCATCAGTAGTACAATGCATCGCGAAATTTTCCCACATTTGGTAAAATATATATTGAACTTGGGGCAGTATGCGGGCTCCTTCTGGTAAGTCGCCAGTTAGCACGAAACGCACGCGTGCATGGGATTATACATTTTGTTCATTATGACTGTCATTTCCTCTTGGTTCTATTTTGAATTAACGTACGTACGCAATACCTTTGACGTCATTGAATATATATTAGTTTATCGCAACATAGAAAATATAAACAAAATATTTTTCGTTGAATTATGCCATGGTTACCATGAAATGTGATAGCCGATGTGGGTCGAACCTGAAGTAAAGGAGTTTGCTTGATTAAATGCTGCTTAAAATTGGTGTTTTTCTTCATTTTAAAGAAGTCATTCTGCTTATACTGTTTAAAGTTATGTTATATATGACATAAAAGGAGTTGGCTTTAAATTCATATTGCTTAAGACTTTATTTGAAGCTGAATCTGCTACTGCTTGAATACACATTTGTATATGGGATTTCACGGTCCAACTAACATTTCTTAATCACACACACACACACACACATATATATATATATATATATATATATATATATATATATATATATATATATATATTGGATATTTGTCGTAGTTCTGTTTTCCACTGATGATTCACTACGTAAGAACGAAACGCATATTTAGGTGAGGTGATACCTTTTGTTTTTGCTAACTTTGACCCATATTTTGGTTATATTTGAACGAATTTATTATTATGTACGATAAATAATATTCTTATATAAATTCATATTCATATATTTAAGGCGTGTGTTTTATTCTTCACTGAAGATATATGTAATGAAATTACTCCACAAGATCCAAATAAGGACGAAAGCGGTCTACTGGAGAAATATTATCTGCTACCTAAGGCAATAGCTTGATTTATACCTATATATATATATATATATATATATATATATATATATATATATATATATATATATATATATATATATATATAAATTTGCGCAACAAGGTGAAACGATCAACTACACTGGGAAAAATAGCACTCGTACATGTAACAGTAAACAATGCGCACAAATGGTTAATTCTCAAGCCATCAAAACAATAATGACCAGATCTCAGACATCACTTTGCAATACTGCAAGAATGACCTTTACATGCAAATACGCATACACACAAACACAAACGCATACACACTCACCAACTAGCCAAAACAAGAAACAGAAGTAAAAACGAGTCAGATTTGTTACCACTAGCATAATCAATTGACAACCCAAAATATATAAATATGTATGATTGTATAAGCGATGATTAGTATTCACGAAATAAATGGCCTTTATCCACTTTTGTTAATGTGTGTTTTTTTCTTTTCCTAATTATATATATATATATATATATATATATATATATATATATATATATATATATATATATATATAGCAAAAATGAAATTTATTAAATTATATATTTTTTCGTTTAATTATACGAATGATAAATATCTACTAACCTAAATAGTTATTTCATTACAAGTGAGTTCATATTATTATTCACTGCGTATGTTTATTGTTCTTATTAAGTAACATACAGCTTTATTATTACTTTACTTTACTGCGGCTGACTCCTTTTGGAGGATAAGCCGGCTCTAGTGACATTTCATGGAGTTTCTTGGGAATTTGGTACAAGTGGTGTCCCCTCACCAAATTTCCACTTCTCCGTGGTTCATATATTGTCTTTGATAGATGTAAATTTGCAGACACCTGTACCTCTGCCAAAATGGATATTGATTTTATTCATTTAGATGATTTTGATTAGCTTATAATTGAGCTTGCGTCATGTACACAGCCGAAGGTACTTCTTGGCCCTGTACGAACTTTCTTATTTGCTGATGGTTCTATGTCAGACAGAAGCCTGAATAGACAGAAAACATTTATTTATTTATTTAAAATAATGTTTAATAATTTCTTATTGAGGCAGTTTGTAAAATGTCAAACAGCACGTTGCCTTTTTAAAGGTTAACTCATCTTTAATTGATTAATTGACAAAACTGAGAATTATTCTTGTTGGCTTTGTATAAATACTTGGTAATTTTAGGCATTACTTTTTATTGAAATATTTTTCATAGTAAAATCGTTTAGCCTCAAGTCATTCTGATCGAAGTATGTGAATATTTATCATATACACATGAAATATACCATATTAATGTTTTGTTAACTTGTTTACAATATACAACAAGACAATTAAACATTCTATACAAATTGAAGACGTACAAACAAAAGCGCAAGGCCGACAGTTCGTACACAGTTAAATACTGTTTGTTGCGAAGAGCTAATATATATGCAAGTATGTATTAGGTGTTGCGAACCTAGTTACAAATTATTTCAGTTGTTAACAGAAGGATAAACCAAATATATAGTGTTTAAAGGGCGTAATACAGGCTCCTACTTATGAGTCGCCAGTAAGCACGAAACGAATGTGCATGAGATTATACTTTCCGTTCATGCTGCCTTTGGTTTATCCTTCTGGTCACAACTGAACTAATTTGTTACTAAGTTCGTGCACAAATTGCCTGCAATTCGGTTGTAAAGAACAATTTGCACCCTACAGCTTCGGCGATTTTCCATTTGCATCAATTGCTGCATGCGAAGTGTTGCCCACTTTGCTGTTTTAATTCCATCTAAAATGTTCTTCAATTTACCTCTGGTAATCGGATTTTTCTCTTCACAAAACGGTCTATTGCATTTGCCACTACCTTCATCTTGGAACATGAAGACCTGGCTGTTCTGTAATCACATTTTTGAATCAGTGTGTTCGGCTTTTGCGAGGTGTTGCCATTTTGCTGTTTGGATTTCGTTTGAAATGAGTTTGAATTCACTAGTTTGGTTATGAAACAGTCCTTCCAACGTAGTGTTCTGAACAGTTAGCATTTTTATTGATAAACAGTATTTAAGCTAGTATTATCCTTTAAAAATAATGGTTTGTTATCATTGTTATTTAAAATTGTGCTTTATCTGTTCATGTCCATCATATTTATTTATTCTAAAGGCGTTATTTCGTAACTATTTCTATTTTTACTTTGATTAACTTTACTTGCTATGCAATAGCTCTGGTTACTTTTGCGCACAACGAAATAACGTCCAGTTCTCGTGTAATAAATTACACGAATGATTCTGCCACTGGAAGCTGTGTTGGAAAATCTAAGCCAGAGAGTACAGATTTACATTGTTCTACCGTTGCAACGGTACCGTTGGAACGTAGGAGTCTGATTGACAGTATAGACTTTACAAGTACTGCTTGCAACAACAATTTTGCACTAAAGAAATCAAAATCCACAACAGGAGTTATAACAGATCACTCTTTCGGGACTGGCGTCAGTTCTACAGACGGCGTACCATCAGATGCAATGGTCACTGATAGTGGCTTAGCAGCTTCGTGTGTTGGCACTACTGCCAATTTATCCCAATGCGGTGGTTCTGCAGGAGTTGGAAACTTGACTGCACCTGGCACGGGCAGTATTAGCTCAGTAGTGGGTGGCAATAGCCCTTTCAAGCTGTTCATGAACACGACTTATGCTGAAACGAATAAGCACAACGTTACGGAAAAATTCGCTCAAGTAAGTCCACTGTTTGAAATTTTCAAAAAATGTAATAAGAAGAAAGTGCTTTCCGCATTACTTTTGAAAAATTACACTATTCTTTGTAATTTTCCGAGCAGTTCAAGAAACAAAATTGTTTTACACGTAATATTTTGTAGTTTTTTCTCAAGCAGAAATAACTTATATATATATATATATATATATATATATACCTATATATATATATTTAGGCCAGGTGCTTGTTGTTTTATATAAAGGGCTTAATAAAAAAATAATTTTTCTGATTTTGCTTTATGTAGAATTGAGAAATTGGTCAAATTGACTGGGTGCCCCGTTTCCAATATATGATCGGAAATAGCTGATTTTCCTGACGGTGCCAAGCATTTGTTAATCAATTTCTGTGGTAAATGTTGCTGGATTCTGTTTATCAATTGCTTCTTCGTACGTCCGATATATGTGCTACCGCACATACATGAGAATTTGTAGACTATGAATGATTTGGAGAGAATTGGCAATTGATATTTGGCATCCAACCTCATGATTCTCTGTGTACTAAATGTGATATTAACTTTAACACTGGGAAAATTCTCCTTAGTTATTCTATTCAGCCGCCGTACAATTATTGAGGTTGGTACGTCGCCTCTAGTGCGAATCTGCCACTGCCTGATGTTGACATCAATGAACCGCGCTGAGTAGTTGTTCAGAACAGGTCTTCTGATTCTGTTGGCTAGTTTGTAGACTAAGTTTTTTTGTGAGATTTTGGCACGCTGCTGTTGTAATCAATATATATATATATATATATATATATATATATATATATATATAAATTCTGTTAGTGCAAACTAAATATTGCATAAGATATTTGACACTCATGATCAGTTTCTCGAATTGCTGAAGACGAGATTTGAATCGGGCTGCATTTGGTTTACTTTCTTGCTACTCATCTCCTATAAATATGTATATATAATGCGGTGAAATTAAAATTAACTACTTAGAATGTACTAAATGGCAGGTAAGTTGCATATGCATATATATATATATATATATATATATATATATATCATTCATAATCTACAATTTCTCATGTATGTGCGGTAGCACATATATTGAACGTACGAAGAAGCAATTGATTAACAGAATCCAGCAACATTTACCGCAGAAATTGATTCAAAAAAGCTTGACACCGTCAGGAAAATCAGCTATTTCCGATCATATATTGAAAACGGGGCACCCAGTCAATTTGACCAATTTCTCAATTCTACATAAAGCAAAATCAGAAAAATTCTTATATATTTATGAATCCAATAATATAAAACAACCAACACCTGGCCTAAATATTCAAAAGTTTCATCAACATCATATTCTAATCGACTGGCCACGAATAACAAAATTCAAAAAAAATTTACTAGTATCAAGGCAAGACCGAACACGCCCTCGACCAGACTCAACAATCACTCAATCGGATTGGCAACAAACTGAAGAGGAAAAAACAGCTGCACATATGGTGACAGAAATTTCGAAACAATATGAGCATTCAACACTGCAGTCCGCACCTGCGCTGTTACCAAGTGGAGAAAACGAAATTGCGCAACAAGGTGAAATGAAAGACAAATTCTGGATTATATATATATATATATATATATATATATATATATATATATATATATGTGTGTGTGTGTGTTTGTGTGTGTGTGTTTATATGTGTGTAATAAATTAAAACAAGTTTCTAGAAATCAAGTTTGCGAGCTTGAAGTAAACACCAACCCCATTGTATTTAACCAGTCTACGAACAACATAACAAAACTACCGCCAGCTGCAACGCACTGACGCGTTTCGACCTTTTCACTGATCATCAGTACGACGGCAAACTGTTACCACCACCCGCGCGCAATCAATTATTGTTAAATTGTATTGTCTATATATGTGTATATGTGGCGAAAGCTGCAAACAATTAATGTTCGTGACTGCATAGAAATTGTGCAGCCGACATTCCAGTCAAGTTCAATGTATGCCAAGACTGCTAAGTTGAAGCCGCATATCTAAATTTGATTTTCCATATATCAATGCGGTTTTGATACTCGATAGATCATTGCCGTCGTACTCTGATGATCATGGAAGGTCGAAACGCGTCAGTGTGCAGCCCATGATTATGTTGTTCGTATTACTACAATGGGGTTGGTGTTGCAATCTGCCAAAAACATTGTTACCACACCCGCGCAATCAATTATTGTTAAGTTTCTAGAAATATTCATGGACTTGTACTTTGTTATATTTTTAAAATTTGCTAAGATTTCTTTTCATACATGCTAAGTTTTTGACTTAAATTGTACTTGACAGTATGAACAAGAAATTGCAGAGCCTTAAATTGTCTAAATGCCTATCGATAAAAATAAAATATTTAAATCTTATCAGAATTTTGCTGTTTCAAGGCACCAATCGTATAGAAATTTAAGCGTAAACATCTTGTTATATTAATGGCGTGATATTTTTCTTGCAAAATAGCATAAATTGAAAGATTAGAAATGTCAAACGCATTTACTAGACAGACTACGTAGCAAGTACTTGTCTACTTAGGACACGTTGGAATTCTGAACGGTGTTAAGCAAATTTAACAACGTGTGTATGCCTGAAAATGATGCCAAATAAACGATAAGGTACCACTTGTTAAGGAATTGTGGGCGTTGTATGTTTATTGTCTGAAAACATGCTCTCTCTCAATATATATATATATATATATATATATATATATATATATATATATATATATATATATATATATATATATACTTTACATCGCGAAAAAGAGTGAAATTCAATTCATTATGCACAACGCTTTCAGAGTCTCGCATTTATTCCACTATATCACCCAAGCTGTAGTCTTGCAAATTTCAACTACATGCAATTCAAGCTTTTAGGTTTGTCTCTCCCTTAGGCGAAACCCATTTGGCATCGAACTCCTCAGAATGATAATATAATTGGGAAGAATTTGCATTGACATAGTTAGCTTTAGCTGCATAATTAATTACTTTATTCTCATACTTTACACTGTTAGGCATTAGCAACAATGTAGATTTTGAGGATCGCTAATTTATTCACGCTTTCAACACCTTAGTCAAATATGCGAATTTCTGATTAAAAAGATGGAAGAACACCCATGCATTATACTCTTGAACGCTAAAAAATTTGTCAAATTCCTCTATTGTACATCTCATGATAGAAAAAGCACCAACCAGTAAAATTTGGCTCATTAGTCAGGAAACTCACGGTACAACATAATGCAGTTTCTATCGTTGGTTTATTCAGATCGATATGCTTATGCGCTTTTGTGCTGACAAGCCAACTAAAACGCAGTGCTTGAACTTTCAACATGGTGTAAGTAGCATTTCCTTGTTTTGTACGCATGTACGACGAGCTGGATTGGCAGTTGCATTTGTGAATACAATACATAAGATCGAATCTGTTACTTTAATGAGCGCGCGTAAAATAGATTGCACCGTCCGACTATCCCACATTTATTCCTTAAATACACAATTGGTTTCCGATTCTTCCGCCTTTCTTTCACTTTCCTATTCACCATTTAACAATGACACTCGTGTAGACTGGGTAATCAGTGTCGTCTTTATCTCTTGAGCTGAAGCTTCTTTAATTGAATGCATCCTTATAAAATGCCGCTTAAAGGTAATCATTAAAATCAATGCCATAAAACTTACTCAGCTTTACCTTTTAGACTTATCTGCATATGTCCCTGTCGATTGCCGCACAGACAGCAGCAATGGCGCTTTACACTCAGACCTAAGATCTCTAATAAGTAGTGAAAGAATTTCAGCTTTGGTTATAGGGGTATGGATGCTCAAAGTGGGCGCTTAAGTAACGCAGAGTTTCATCTATGCGCAACAACAATTGTGAACGACTGCTGGATAGCTACGCGGAGCATAGATTGTAGTTGAGTAGCACAATCTTCAGACTAGTTTAGGGCTGTTCGCCACGTAAGGTCCACCAGCCCTCGGGGAACAGTGTACTATGGGATATGGATAGGATGATTTTATCCTAGATTTTCTTGTTTTTTAGAACGCATATGCACACCTTTTCTGGAAAGCAAAATGATAATAAACCTCAAATCGATGTAAACATTCTCGAACAATCGTCTTTCCTACAAAAATATGAAGCTTACTTAAAATCAATGCTAACTGGTCTTGTTGATGACAATTCAAACTTACTGCTGACGAAGATAGAATCCGTCATTCACAATTCAGGTATAAATGTTTGGAGCTTGTAGGGTCACTGAAATTTCTTTTGAAATTATCGATGATAGATGCGGAAAATCGTGTTTGCTATGCCCCTGTAAGCGCCGTTTTCTTATACGCTAGTGAAAGTTTGTTATTTAGACTCGAAAATACTAGGCAACTACATCATTCAACCACCGTGATTTGGGAAGCATATCTCAAATAGGCTACGAACAATGTAAAAGTTATTTAACAATCATTGGTTGCGCGGGCGATGGTAACAATTCTTTAAACCAAGTTTGCGAGCTTGAAATAAACACCAATCCCATTTTCAATTTAACCAGTCGTCAAACGATATAGTACATGTGACTGATGGTAGTTTTGCTATTTTGTTGTGGGTTAAATGCAAAATGTGATTGGTGCGTACTTCAAGCTCGCGAACTTGATTTCAAGAATATAAGAGCTAGGCTGACATCCGTAGACGAATTTTCTGATCAGCCTTGGCAAAAAAAGCTCTATCAAAAGTGCTGCCTCGGAATCATATTAAGAATGCCCGGCATTGGTTTGTCGTAAGAAGCAAGTTGGCGAGATTTTGACATGATCGAATCATATTATAGGGCCCGCTTGTCTACCACGTGGGTTTACACATGCACTAATTTTTAGTTCAAAACCATACACGATATGACACCGAGTCGATGTCAGTAGCGACCTCGTTGTAGATTTCGAATAAACTTTCCTTAACTTTTCTTAGTTCGGCAGTTAACTACGAGGGTTGGTCATGAAGCGATACAGTGAAAGCTCCAAAGAAGCTGTGCTGCAGATGTGGCCATAATGATGTGCAGATAAATAGTCTGCCTCATTTTATTGTGTTACATACGTAAACTACTTATATCAAGGTTATCATCTTGATCTAATCACCTGACGCATTATGTGCATGCATTTGTCAGTATAAACCAAGTATTTATAGTATAGAAAAGGCAATTCATACAGTAGACGGGTTTCATCCATATGAGGAATCCGTCATGTTCTGTCCAAATATTTGCCGCGAACAGGACTCGAATCTGGAAACGTCTGCTTCTGAATCTTTTGTTATAACCAATTGTGCGGCAGGGTGGCTCAGTGGTTAGAGCATCAAATTCCTAAACAGACGTGTCCAAATTCGTTCTAATCGCGGCAAATTCTGGATAGTAAGGACACAAGCCTTCTACTGGATGACTTTCTTTTCTACATTATACAATACTTAGTTTCTACTGCCAAATGTATGTACATAATGGGTCGAGTGTTTATATCAAGATCGCAACCTTTAATAAAGTAATTGTTATCAACGCGCGGTAACCAATTCTCGTTTAATTACATACGTAATTTACACCGCATTAACGTGTTCCTCCCATTCGAACTTTATTCTCCTTTGATGTTCTTTCTTTGAATTTAAAAAAATATTATTTCTAGTCTTCTTTCATGGATACAGGGAAATTAAACCTCGATAACAAAAGATTAGTTTCGCTGTCCATGGTGAAAGTGTTGATAATGATGATGCTGGTCGTGATGATGACGATGACGATGATTATGATGATGATGCTGATGATAGTGTTTAAGATGAGTTCGGGATTTGGTGCCGTCTCCCACTGTTTAGTCGCAAATAAGCACCAAACACATGTGTTCAGTTTGAAGTGCCACTGGACAATTTCTTACGAGTTACGCAATACCTGATAAATACTGGTAAATAATAACATGGTTGCAGGAGTTAGGATGTCATGTGTTGTTAAAGGGTTGTCAGAACATGGTATTGGTTTTCAAGATTAGTTTACTTTTTAGATAATTACCTCATTTTTATCGGACATACCTCTCGATAATAACTGTGGTAATTTTCTAAACGATATTCACTGCATAACTTCACCACCAGTTCCTCTGGGGAAAATACCAACATACTCTGAGATCTCCAGAATTTTTATAAACATATAATGTCATCTTAACTCTTGTAAATAAAAATTATTATTTGGTATCTTAACTTAAATTACATATTAATATACGTTTTTATTGGATTGAAACATTTCGAAAATAGGAAAGGAAGGTTTTGGTATGGTGTCGTGTAAGTGCTTTTAATGACCTTATTGTGTATACTACCTAAGATAAATTAATACCCATTTTTTGCTTTCTTCTGTATGTGTCTAGATGTTGTCGATGGACGAGGATGTTGGTGTGGAGCATCGGTTACAATCCCCTCGTATGCACAAGTACACGCTGAAGCACTACAGCCCCATTCGAGCTGTCTGGGATTGGTTCATCTTGCTGCTAGTTATCTATACGGCTATTGTTACGCCCTACATGTTTATAATCAGTGAGGATAGAAGAATTCTCGAAGATGCGGTTAGTTTTTTGCTCTGCCATTGTGTTGTATTTTGTGTTGCGTTAGCGGAAAAATGTCATTCAACGGCATCCAAACGTCATATTTATTGCAAACTGAGTTTTAACTATATAAAGCGAGAGACGGCTTCTTGCTGAAATGTTTCGTTTTTAAATTTTCTGAAATTGAAATGTTTTCTGGTCTGTAAATTCTCATAGAACTGGCAACTGATTAGCGTCATCGCAGATATGGTCTTCAGACATGAGGCTTTTGTCTAACAAAATATGTAACTGAGACAGAATTAGCTTTGCTGGAGAAGTAAGTGTTTAGAATGGTTCTTATTTGTAATTTTGGCGATATTGAACCTATTTCTAAAAACCGTGGTGCTGATAAACTTTATAGGCTTGGTATATTTTATGTATAGTGAGGTCACATTGCCGAAGACTTCATATGCATTTGAATCTGCTGCTGATTTAATACACATACGTATAGGAGATCGTATCGTCCAACTGTTATTTATTATTGACGTAGTGTGGGCTCTTACGGATGAATCGCCGATAAGCAAAAATCATGTTTACGTGAAACTAAACTTTCAGTTTATGCTGAATTTGCCATAACCTTCTACTCCTATTTGAACAAATTTACTACTAGATTAGCAGTACTTAATGAATATTTGTATCAACGTTGTCTAAAAATAGCTTTCTCGTTGTGAGCGTCTTATCTTGTATTACTTTCTCTAAATGATATTTTATTTTTTCTGTAAACGTAATACAGTTTTGCAATTGTATAGTGGGATTATGATGTGCACAGTTTGATAGTTTCCTTAGTGCTAGTTAAAGTGGTCATTATGCAATTATCCTGATTTGCAATCATATTTATTGCAAAAAATTATTTTGCCTAATTGCGCAAAACGCAAAAATTTAACCTTGTTACCTTATTCATGCTCTTTTTTAACTCTTCTCGTTGTAGCATTTAATTTATCACAGAGTTTCACCCCATTAACATATTAATTAAGCAGATTAGTCATTGGATAGCGGCAACTAAGTGTGATATGCTTTATTTGCACGTTTATATAGTTTATTATCTGATTTTGTCGTGGTGACATGAATTTTTCTAACAGTTTTACTAGTTATTATTTAAAATATCTTCAATCGGGTACATTTTAGGTATAATGAAAAATTTAGTCGTTTCTTGAAAGTTAAATATCCTACATTTGAATGAAATAGTTCAAATGCATGATATTCCTCTAAAAGTAATAGTTTCGGTGGTGGACGAGGTCATACAGTGAATTTAACCCAATTACTGCTTGAATACACATTCATATAGTATGTTTTACTGTTCACAGGCCCCACATCTATTGACCAAATATATAGTGGTTATAGGGTGTAGTACCGGCTCCTACTGAATAATCACAAGTAAGCACGAAACGGCCAAAGTGCATGAGATACTTATTTTTTGGTCATGCTGACTGTTTTATTTTTTGTGGTTCTATTTGAATCCACTCAGAGTTATTAAGTACGTATATATATATATATATATATATATATATATATATATATATAATATTAATATCAGCTCCCAGCAGCTCTCGATTTTTTGCTGTGCAAGATATCATGGTAAGCCATTTTATTAAAGATGTATCAGCCAGAATATTTCGATGGATTAAAGCCTGTTATAATGACCTATCGGCCTGTTTTTCCAAAAGACCGGTTTCGTCCTCATTCGGAACTTTCCATGCGCTGTTTAGAATTTGCTGCGGATGGGGCCTTAGAGTTTGTGGTTCTAACAAATGAGCCACTCAGCCGCGTACTACCATCAATTTTTCGTTATATAATGATTAATATATTTTAGTTATCCTTTCCTTCTGGTGGAGCATATATGGCTTCTCTTTAAACAGAAAGTTCCAACTACCAAACTTGTTCGATGCCTGTCACTTTATCATGTTTCACTTACTAAGAGATACTTGAATGGTTGTAAATCTATCGAAATTCCACGGGAAAGCCTGATTATTATACTTTATTGGCATAAGTTCTTTTGGAACCGATTGTGTTGGACATCTATGTAACAGCGCAGCTAGACAGCAATGATAGTTTTGTGTAATCAATGCAAAGATATGGATTGTTTATATTTTATTTGGTAATTAAATATATAATAAATAAATAAAATATTGGTCATAATTATTAGATAAATTGAAAGCTTACAAATAACAGCATTATGTGCACTAAAATAGAGTATTCTGATTGGAATATAATTTTCCAATAGAAGTGGAGCCTTCAGGAAGAGTAAACCTTTCCGGATAAGAAAATTGTGCCTACCTTGATTGCATATGAATTAAAGTTTTTCTTGATGTGCACTTTAGTTTACTATTCGCTATAACTCCACATTATCTAGAAAGGCTCCCTTGTGCAATAATTGAATGCTTTTTACTAGCTTATGTGTGACGAAAGATGCAAAAAAATAATGTGTGATTCCGCAGACATTTTTCTGTCGTCATGTCAGTCAAGCACAATATATGAAACGGCTGGTTTTAAGAGACGCATTTCTGAATTGTAAATTTGTCTGTTAAGTGTTTCGAAGCAGCTTTTCTTATGGGAACATCTTATTTTATAAATGCCTAAATTTTTCTTCGGTAAATAATACTAGATTTTCACATAGCTAGAAATCCACGTATTTTTTTATATACATTGATGAATAAATATAACTTTCTCGAAAAAAATACTTATTATAAACGTGTACGGATAAATAGAATGACAAGTTTGGTTATGGCCGTGATGTATAACAATGTAACTGTTAAATTAGCATTGGATGGTAAAAATCCATATATACTGTAAGCAAGCAATATGACCGTAAGTTATATGATAGCATTAGTTATCGATTGTATGTCGTTAAGCCATTTTAGATGGGTCTTTTATTCAGATTCGAATTGTTCCTTCGGGACAACCGCTACCCCTTAAACGAACATTGGTTGCGCGGGCGGTAATAACAATTATTATAATCAAGGTTGCAGTCTTTATATAAACACCTGACCCATTAATTACTTACATATGACAGTATAAACTAAGAATTTTATAGTGTAGAAAAGGCCATTCATCCAGTAGATTGGTTTCGTCCTTATTGGGAACTCATCATGTACTGGCCAGAACTTGCCGCGAACAGGGCTCGAACCTGGGCACGTCTACTTCGGAATCTGGTGCTCTAACCACTGAGCCACCCTGCAGCACACCATACTACACACGATTTTTATTTATATACTAACTAATTTTACTTGGATAGTCTATTTAGTTCCCATTAGGTGGAGCCATCCCAAATCTGTCATTACTGAACAGACATCACACTACATGGGGAAGTGGTATTGAAATCAACATTTATATCATTAAACAAATATTAGTTGCATGTGCTGTGATAACAATTATTATAATCAAGGTTGGGATCTTGATATACACACCTGACCCATTAATTACTTACATACGTCTGCATAAACAAAGAATTGTATAGTGTAGAAAAAGGCAATTCCACCAGTAGAGCGGTTTCGTCCTTATTGGGAACTCATCATGTACTGGCCAGAATTTGCCGCGAACTTAGCTCAAATCTGGGCTCGTCTGCTTCGGAATCTGGTACTCTAACCACTTCCCCATGTAGTGTGGTGTCTGTTCAGTAATGACAGATTTGAATGGTTAGTTGTAACTTTGGGTCTAAGTGGATGCCACATGAGCTCCACATAAAGGAAAATAGACTAACCAAGTTTCATTATTTAGAATATAACTGAAAATTGTGTGTAGTGTAGTGTGCGACATGTTTACTCAGTAGTTAGAGCACCAGATTCCGAAGCAGACGTGCCCAGGTCCGAGCCTTGTTTGCGGCAATTTCTGACCAGTACATGATGAGTTCCCAATATGGACGAAACCGATTTACTGGATAAATGGCCTTTACTACACTATACAATTCTTAGTTTATACTGACATATGAAAGTAATTAATGGGTCAGGTTCTTATATCAAGACCGCAACCTTGATTATAATAATAATAACCGCTACCCTTTCCATTATTCAGTATCTTTATGCTTATTTGTAGTCCATTTAGAAAGATCACATAAAATCGACACTTTATGTTAGAAACCTTTACAGAAAATATACATACTCAAGAATACTTATAGATTTTATGTCGAATCACCAGTATCGAATGAAGATTGAAATTCCTGAATCTTCTGTAACAATGAGCCTAAGGATCTGCGATTTTAAAATTGTAAAGATAAATACTCAAATGTAGAATATTTCTTTCTATTGAAATGAAAGTAATAAAATCTGTCATGAAACAGCAGAAAATCAAAGTTGATTGGAGTATAATGGTTATACTTGATACGTAATTGGAAAAAATAAAACCTCTCTCTCCTAAATATAAAATAAGGACTATTTTTAATCAAACATGTACATTAGGCAACTTGCTTCCTAATAAAATAAAAAAGACGTCATTATTGTATGCACCTGGTTTTTATGGAGTTCCTTGTCGTGATTTTACAACAGTCTATGTGGGAGAAACAATGAAAAAGTTTAAATGTGGAAGAGGATAACATAAAACGGCACGTAGGTCCACATTGACAAATCACATCTGGCTCATCACTCAGCACAAACTGTCAATGATATTACCTGGGTGGATATGAACAATAAGCTATTTTACAATCTAATATTATCTAAGGAAGCATTTTAAATAACATATTGAAGAAATGTAATGAATGCAACATCGTTGAAATATCAGTTTTTCCCATACTTAAGACAACAGTAGCTAATGGCAGAAACGCTATTTGGAAATGGCATTAGGGGAAACTGTAAATAAACGACATAAAACTACTTGAAAATAGGAGTTAGGCCTACTTCCAGGCGTTATATATATATATATATATATATATATATATATATATATATATATATATATAAACAAAAAATAAAGTTCGAATTGTGTTCATATTAATGTTAAAATACATAAAACCTCTGATTTGAGTCCATAATATTTAACCTTCATTATAACCATTGAATTTTCTCTCTGCTCAAAACTCATTCCTTTCTTCTAATGTCATTTGAATACTAAGTTTTCAAAAAAGATATCTTGTTTCTATCACTTCGTCCCTTCATTGACTGTCTTTTGGTACCATGTTCGATAGCTGAAATCAATTCTTCCTATTTCTTATCTTGCCTGGCTTTTCTATGATCTTTTTTTTGTAATTTCTTAGACAATAAATCAACATTGCTTTGTTTAAAGATCCTTAGATTTATCTAATCTTTTAGTTTTTGTTTTTTATCTTGTTTGCGTTAGTTTGATTGTTCTTTGTCCCGTTCACTAGTTAATAAATTATTTTCTTCCGCGAAATACCGTCTACAGGTTTGTGAATTAATCTTACTTTGTTGTAAGTAACCCATATGTCAGGCTAATTCTAACGATTAATATTCACACAAACATATAAATTATTGTTCACTTGTGAATAGCATATCTCTAATGTAGGTGATAAAGTATTACTTGTATGCATTTTTAAATACGATATTTAGCCCGTAGCCATAGAAATTCCGGCTTGACGACCGGCGGGCTCAAGCTAGTCGACCCGGGATTGGTAGCATGAACCTTGCCGGGCCATAAAGAGACAGCCATCATCCCGTTTCATGTGAAGCCTTGAGTTTGGTCTAACTGCACTGTAACTTTTTGTTAAATGTGTAGTGACGGAATGAGAGCAGGCGTTCCAGACGTGAGGGGCAAGTTTCGGCTGCTGAAGGAAACTGGCCACTGGCATCTGGGCAGATAGTGCTCATCAGCTTTGGCTGGCAGACTATCTAAGAGAAGAAAAACTCAGAATAAAAACCATCACTAGGACTGGGCGACCTAGTGGTCGTTTACAGTCCACATATAACCATGACAAGTACAACTTACAATAATTACATACTGCATCGGCCGTCGCGCAGTATAAAAAGGGTCGCCTTATCTGTTGAGCCGTGCAGGGTGGATAAGCGAAAACAGGCTACTGCAGGCAACTCCAACTCTATATTCGATTCTGCGTCCTTTCCTTCCCCTTTCTCCTCTCAATCTTACAATAACTCCCTTTTAGATACTATAAATATGGCTGGTTTAGATCATAACACTGAGCCCAATACTAGGTTGCCAAATATCGAAAATGGTTCTTGTAGACGATCATTCATTAAACCTAAGTTAGGTTTTAACGTAGGCGCATTTAATGTGCGAACATTAAAACAACTTGGACAGCATGAATTTCTTGCTCGTACGTTGGATAAATTAGAAATCGACATATGTTGCGTATCTGAAACCAGAATACAGGATCCTACCTGTATTACAGAATTAGTTGCACCATCCCTATCTACGCGTTATTGGCTTTGAACATCTGGTTCCACAGAGTCCTCTCAAGCCGGTAAATGGGGCGTTGGTATTGCCCTTAGCGCGCGAGCTGAAGCTTGCTTAATTGAATGGATCCCTTTAAATAGTCGATTGTGTGCGGCACGTTTAAATACATCTACCAAAATCAAAGCAAAAAACCGTTATCATCGTTGCTTCTTCGTTGTATCTGCATTTGCTCCTACCGATTGCAGCACAGAAGAAAGCAAGGACGCTTTTTACTCCGAATTAAGCTCCTTACTAAGTAAAGCACGAAGTTTGGATATAGTCCTGGTTATGGGTGACATGAATGCTCAAGTTGGTCGCTTAAGCAGCACAGAATTTCATTTAGGTGGAAGATACACTCTAAGCTCGACTCGCAATGATAATGGTGAACGGTTTTTGGATAGCTGCGCTGAACATAGACTATATTTAAGTAGTACAAATTTCAGACGTAGTGTTAAACGTTGTACTACATGGCGTCCTCCAGCACCCGGACAACGGTGGACTCAAATAGATCATGTAGCAATTAGTTATAGATGGCGTGGTTGCATCCAGGATTGTCGCTCTTTTTGGAACACTTATGTCGACGCGGACCATGCACTTATCCGTTGTAGATTTGCTCTGAAATTTTCGGGGAAAATAATTAAGAATAAACCCCAAATTGATGTAGGCAAACTCGAACAACCGTCCATCCGACAAAACTATGAAAATATTCTTAGGGCTAATCTAACTGGTCTGAATAGCGAAAATCCGAATATACTTTGGTCCAAGATAAGTTCCACTATGCACAATGCAGGTACTACTGTATGTGGCATAGCAGGCCCCCGTAGAAATAATCACTGGCTCTCTGTAAAATCTATGGAGATACTCGAAATAAGGCGCCAAATTCCACCTGGCTCGACTCATAATAATACCCGTCGCAATATAAGACGCCAACTTAAGTGCAGTCTAAAAGGCGATCTCGAAAACTTTTGGAGCAGAAAGGCTGAAGAAATGGAAGTAGTTTTCGCGTCAGGTAATGGTCGCTGTTTGTTCCAACTTATACGCACAACAGGTCCGAGAAAGTTAAAAGTTAGCGAAACTATAAATGATAGTAACAACAAATTAATAACCGAAAATATAAGTCGTCTTGACAGGTGGGCTGAACACTTTAGAGATCAATTTTCTTGGCCACCCGCGTCAGTTCCGCTTCCCGAAAGCATGGCTGCATCAACAGTGAGGAATGTTAGTCCCGAAGAACCATCCGAGTTAGAAGTATGCGATGCAATCCTATCTCTTAAGCGCCGCAAAGCCGCCGGCTCTGATGATCTGCTTCCGGGATTGTTTAAGGATGGTGGCGATATAATTTCAGGAGCGTTGACCAAACTTTTCATACTATATGGAATGAGGAAACCGTACCACTTGACTGGAATGAGTCGACCATCATTCCCATCTTCAAAAAAAGGCAATCGTAATTCGTGCGATAACCATCGTGGTATAAGTTTGACTCCGGTCGTATCAAGGTTATTTGTTTCGATTATCCTACGTCATCTTAGCGCTTCACGTGAATTACAAACAAGAGAAGAACAGGCTGGATTCCGCGCAGGACGAGGTTGTATAGATAATATTTTTACGTTAAGGCAAGTTCTCGAACAGAGACATTTATATCACCGTCCCACAATAGTCGTCTTTCTAGACTTCAAGGGTGCATTTGATTCGGTGGATCGCAATGTTTTATTCCATATCTTGTCGAAAAGCGGTGTGCCACTAAATTTGTTAATATTATACGAGCTCTCTACACAAATACTTCTGGTCGCGTTAAAGTCTACAACGAATTAACGTATAACTTTACAACCAGCAGTGGTGCTCGTCAAGGTTGTCCACTTTCCCCATTTTTGTTTAATTTTGTAATCGATGCTATTATGAACAACACTCTCTCACACATTCAGGACGCTGGAGCTGAAGTTCTCCCGGGAGATAAACCAGTCGATCTTGTCTATGCGGACGATATCGTACTATTATTCGACAATCAGCATGCTGCCCAGACCACCTTAAATAGATTAGCAAACGTTGTTCCGTCTTTAGGTATGAAATTTGCACCCTCTAAATGTAAGATACTGTTACAGGATCACCCACCACTCACTCCAACGTTGCGACTGTAGAATGAAGATCTTGACATAGTCGACAGGATTACATATCTTGGGAGCTCTATCAATAACGTAGGCAATATGTCCGACGAGGTGAGAATACGGATCGCGAAAGCTAGAGTAGCTTTCTCAAACCTTCGTCATTTATGGAGAAACGCGAATATTTCACTTTGCCTTAAAGGTCGTTTTTACAATGCATCTGTACGCACAGTCTTACTATATGCTAGTGAAACTTGGCATCTTAGAGTTGATGATCTGAGACGCTTACAGGCATTCGATCATCGTTGTTTGAGAAGTATAGCACATGTTGGTTTTGCGTATGCCCTCATTCCGATTGCCCAATAGAGCTCTGTTCTCTCATCCAGCACCAAATTGGCGTAAGAAACAAGGTGGGTAGATTTTGACATGGCAGAAACAATTAAAGTCACTTACATCCAAATTGGGTAGTATAGGATCCACTCGTCTGCCGGGATGGGGTCCTCGTGCACATCACAGTTCTTGGTTAGAAATCCTTAGCGATATGGCAGCGAATCGAGCTCAGTGGCGATCTTGTTGCAGATGTATAGTAGAATCATCTTCGTAACTTTCTTTCCTTAGTAGGGCAAAGTTAGCTGCGAGGTTCGGTTTGTTTATGACGTGATACGGTGAAATCCGCAAGGAAGCTGTGTTGCTGATGTCGCCTTGCCCGAATGCTAACTTGGCCATAATGGTGTTGTGGAGAGGTTTAGTTTGCCTTATTTCTGTGAGTTATCCTGATAAATTTACTCATAGTAGCAAGGTTTTCCTTCTCTCTCTACCCCTCTCCCTCTCTCGTAAATCTCAATAATAATTTATCTAAATTCACTTATATACTTTTTTTTCACTTCTTATGGTTATATGGCAGTGAAACATTAGTCACTTGACTTTTGTGTGGCTGGAAATGATGAAAAATGATGATGATCTAAACGATGCCTGATTGGCTACAGCAAATATCATTTTATGGTTAGTTGAAACTTCAGGTCTAAAAGGATGGCTGAGTGGTTAGTTAACTAGATTCCTTAGCAGACTTACCCAGTTTCAATCCCTGGCCGCCGCGAAATCTGAACAGTACGTGATGAGTTGTCGATCAGAACGAAACTGGTCCATTGGGTTTACTTCTTTTTCTACACTGTACACTAATTAGTTTACACTGACAAATCTATGTACTTATTAGGTCAGTTGTTTATATCAAGTTTACAGCCTTGATTTAATTAACTATAAGGATGATGTCTGTTTGTTTTGTTCAAAATCAGTATGTCGGTATTATCCTGCGTCACCAAGTTTTATTGCTGTTATAAATCCTGAAAGTATTAATTATACTATGCATTCATAAAAGATATACTATACTGTAAATGGTAGGTATTTTATATCGTGTATAATGATTCATTTTTATACTACTACATATTTTCGCGAACGTTTTTTTTTCTTTTAGGGTTGCAGCGCTTACATTTGGTCAAAATTTAGTGACTACTACTCTCACTTACTTTATATTTTGATCAGCCTAGCAATATTTTGCGTAAGTTATTTGCTGCTCTTCTTTATTGAATTCTTCATTATTTTTGGTTCTCTTAAATGTTATTCTGTCAGAACTGTAAATTTTATTGATACTTAATATGCTTATGCCACACGCATTGCGAATCTTCTATCACAGAAAAAGAACCATTTATATATTAATATATGAATGCGTGTATGATGCATGATTTTTGTGCGAATTTATATTTGCAGGTTGGTGTGTTTCTTTGTGCTTAAATATGTATTTATGTACATGGAGATGTATGTATCTGTGTGTTTGTATGAATGCATTTGCATTTACACTTGTAATTATTTATGTTTATATTTTTTTGTTTAGCTCATTTTATCACTAAGAAATCTGTCACAGCATTGAGGCAATGTCAATTATGCTTTGCTGTCACAGTGCATACTCTAATTAGAAGCGTTTGTAGTACCCTTTACATGCGCTAGACTAGTAAGGATGGAGGTCTATTAACAGGCGTTAATCTAAATAAAGAGTTTGAATTAATTTAGAGTTAAAGTATGCAATTTTGAATGACTCTTCTGTAAATAATTGATTAACCAGTCGTAAGATTATTAGTTCACTAATAGACTAACTCCAATGCAATAATCCTAATCTTCTACTTGATTCAGATTCCGATTCGTTCAACCGTCTTTTCCAATCATGGTAGAGAAATTAAATTCTGGCTTGTGGACCAGAAAGGCTGAAGGAATGGAAAAGGCGTTCACGTAATGTAATAATCGCTGTTTTTCCCGACTTATTCCCGCAACAAGTCCGAGAAAATTAAAAGTTAGCGAAACTATAAATGATAGTAACAACCATTTAATAACCGATAAAATAAGTCGTCTTGATAGGTGGGCTGAACACTTCAAAGATAAATTTTCTTGGCACCTGCGTCAGTCCCGATTCCCGAAAGCATGCCTGTATCAACAGTGTGGAATGCTGATCTCGAAGAACCATCAGAGTTAGAAATACGGGATGCAATCCTATCTTAAACGTCGCAAAGCCGCAGGCCCTGATGATTTGCTTCCGGGATTATTTAAGGATGGTGGCGATATAATTTCGGGAGCGTTGACAAACTTTTTCGTACTATATGGAATGAGGAGACCGTACCACTTTATTGGAATGAGTCGACCATCATTCCTATCTTCAAAAAAGGCAATCGTAATTCGTGCGATAACCATCGTGGTATAAGCTTGACTCCAGTCGTGTCTAGGTTATTTGTTTCGATTATCCTACGTCTTCTTAGCGCTTCACGTGAATCACATACTAGAGAAGAACAGGCCGGATTCCGCTCAGGACGAGGTTGTATAGATAATATTTTTACGTTAAGGTGATTTATTGAACAGAGACATTATATCGCCATCCCACAATAGCCGTCTTTCTAGACTTCAAGGGTGCATTTGACTCGGTGGATCGCAATGTTTTATTCCATATTTTGTCGAAAATTGGTGTGCTCACAAATATTGTTAATATTATACGCGCTTTCTACACAAACACTTCTGGTCGCTTTAAGGTCTACAACGAATTAACGCACAACTTTACACCAGCAGTGGTGTTCTCAAGGCTGTCCACTTTCCCCTTTTTTAATTTTGTATGACTATTATGAACAACATTCAATTGGATGCAGGTGTTGAAGTTCTCCCGGGCGGTAAACTAGTCGATCTTGACTATGCAGACGATATCGTACTATTATTCGACAATCGAGATGCTGCTCAGGCCACCTTGAATAGATTAGCAGACGTTCCGTCTTTCGGTATGAAATTCGCACCCTCTAAATGTAAGATACTTTT